>JAOPUH010000025.1:12189364-12200771 GCA_027123175.1 Urophycis cirrata
CTCTCTCTCTCTCTCTCTCTCTCTCTCTCTCTCTCTCTCTCTCTCTCTCTCTCTCTCTCTCTCTCTCTCTCTGTGAGAAGGATTGTGTATCCTAGACACCCCAGAGGTTTTGACTCCAGAAGCCCTTCAGGTTCGTTGGAAGACCTCTGTGGAGCGCCAGATAAAAAAAAAAAAGAGAGAGCCTATAAGACGCAGGGCGTAAGGGAGCGCTAGACTCTGCCTGGGTTCCTCACCACACTGACGGGAGAGAGCAGTCCCATCGTGCAGCAGGAAAAAGACACAAACAGACAAATAAACATAGCTAGGGAGATATTATTTGTAGCCATGCCAGTGGTGGATCAAAGGTCTGACATTTAAGTGGCCTCCTTAAGCTCTTTGTAGTTGAGGCATAACCTTGGTGACTATCCAGGACTGTGAGTCATGTGCGCTGCTCTCTCTTACAATGTTTAGAAAGTTCTCCCAATTGTTTTTCGGAACTACTCGCAAACATCAGTCAGGGACTACGGGCCCAATGTTGAAGGCTAAGAGACATACCCGTCGCTTGATTGTTGATGTGATTGTTTTTCTAATTTCATAGATTTTATTTTGTCATCCTTATCTTATCCCTACTACGCATAACTCCCGTTGATGGTGCTCCTCATGATTATGAAAACGGAAAAAGAACCAGGGGGTAAAAACATCCATAAGTGAATTAATGTATGGAAATGAGCTTGCCTGCCACTGTGGGTCTGGTTGTGTTGATCCTCAGCCGCATATGTCGGTAATCACTGCTGCCTCTTGGATTCACTCGCAGGCACGCAATAAACAACCTGCTGCCAGCAACCCCTACGCTTTTTGTCTAATCTGCCACTTTACTGGGCTCTCATTTGTCGCACGAATATGAAAGCAAATCTCAGCACCAGAATTCACAGATGCACATTAACTTGGAACGGCTGCCTCAGCACTGAAGCCCAGACCGTTAGCTGGGAATCGTACCGGAATATGATTCCCCAAGGTGCCTTAAGAGTTAGACTTTAGTCTTGGAAGTCTCCAGAAAGAACATCGTCTACTTTGTGAATATGATTTGTTTTTGTTTGTTTGTTGCGTGTCTGATTCACTTTTAGTTACAGCTCCATTGATCGAATTATAGTTTAAAAAGTGTCTGACCATCGGGAACTCTGTGTTACATAGTCTAATAATTATATAATTTAATCGAGAGCATTTAACAGCAATTCAACACAGACAGCGTTCATTCTACCGAGTAGCTTAAAGTGGGCCTCTACTTTCCATTCTTTCTTTGACTGTCTTCATGTGTGGTTAAATAACCCCCTCTAGTGGAAGAATCACCACATTTGATACATTTTGTCTGGCCTCCCTTTGTTTTAGCTTTGTTAATTTGTAGATTAAAAACTAAAAGTAATAATATATAATACATACATTAAACGAACACAAAGTATATAATTTAATGTATAGTAGGCCTATATGAGCAATCATTAAAAAAACGAAAATATTAAGGTTGGATATCTTTGATATAATCATTCTATATAGAATGCATTATTGGGGGTAAATAAATGAACAATAAAGTACAATAGCCCCACCCTAATAACAACATACCAGTTTGTGATAGAATTAGTTGTGCACAAAACCAGCATTCTACCCACAGAATTGGGCATTTTGTATATGTTTACTTTGACATTGGATTTTAAATGTATCCACATTATTAACTCTCACTTATCCTCTAAGCTTGTCTGATGAATCATGCAATTTATTCATGTGTTTCTACTTAATGTACTATTCCTAAACATTCAGGATGGATACGCAACATTTGATTATGAACCTAAATAGGGGGATAGCAGTCTGGCAACCCTACGTCAAGTGCGCCCTCTTCATAGAGAGAAGTGCAACTGCGCAGTGCATGCTTAAAGTTGCCCACCGCGATTACGACCCTCTATCAAAAACAGCAACACATCTATCCTATAAACGATGGCATGCAAGAGGGCATTGGTAATCCTTTCTAAAGGTGCAGAAGAGATGGAAACGGTCATCCCCGTGGACGTCATGCGTAGAGCTGGGGTTTGTACTGGTTTTGAAATAGCTAGCTGGTTCCGTTTACAGTCGAACATATACATCCAACTTTAAAAAAAAATCGGATAGCAAATGTGTTTTGATTCATTCAGCCATACCAATACGACAGGAGTTATTTTCAACTACACAATTGTATGTCCGATTAGCTTACTTTGTCTGGCAACTGTTAGCAAGGCCAAAACGCGTTTGTAGACGAGTAACACATGTTTTCTCAATTGGTAACGCAACAAACTATACATCTAATTTATTAGAACAAGATGTTGGAGTCTGGGGCACTAACACAAATAATATCCGAGTGCAAAGGTCTACTCAGTGTAAATGCTAAAGTTCAATATCTAGCTCCCTGTCATGCCACTTTCAAAACACTGGTGTCTTTTCAAAATAAAAGTTACGTGGCGTAATTATATGAAATATATTGTCTAGAAGCTCATTTCATAATCCTGATTTTGTGATGATTTATTTTGTCTTTTACTGTAGATTTCTGTCACAGTGGCAGGATTAACGGGCAAAGAGCCAGTCCAGTGCAGTCGAAATGTCGTCATCTGTCCGGATAGCAGCTTGGAAGATGCCAGCCAACAGGTAAAACTTATAATCGCTATTACATCTCATTTAGTCTCAACGGTAGCCTAAAGCTTGGTCGTGATTGTAAATGAACATCAATCGTGTTTCCCCTTAAGTTATTGTTTGTCTTCCAGGGTCCCTATGACGTTGTGCTTCTTCCAGGAGGAATGCCAGGGGCTCAGAATTTGGCAGAGGTACCTTGTTTCCATTTGTATACTTTTGTGATTTTATAAACTAAACAATTTCCACAGCATTGTAATATTTAATTACATATTACTGTGTCTTTTGCAGTGATACTTTTTCCTCATTGGTTTTGGAATGGTTGTATTGCTGTTGTCTGTCCTGTAGTCAGCTGCAGTGAAAGCGGTGCTGAAGGATCAGGATTCCAGGAAAGGCCTGATTGCAGCTATATGTGCAGGTACCGTCCAATTGATGGGACTTCTAGTGCCCCATAGCTGTATTTTTTAACTATCCAACATTGTACCAGATTGAAATTACGCAATTACTCAATAATATATGTTTCGCTGCACATCAACAAAGCCCAGGTGTCTTTGCTCTGTTGAATGACATAACATTGGAAATAAATATTGGAAAGCTCATTGGAAAGTTGACAATGTGACATTGTAGATGTAGATGCTCACAATGTAGATATATTTATTATGAAACGCCATCCTTCAATTCATCTTATTTGTATAAAGGAGCAATACATTGTAAGGCATTTGGGCTTGTTTTCATTAATGCCATACAGCTTAATCTGTGTCCACTTTTATTATAAAGACCATTAATAACTGCCATTTGAGCAAGCACCCAACAAGGAATAACAATTTGACAGCTTGCACTTAAAGGACACATCAAGGGCATTTAAATGGGGACAGAGGGCCCATGTGGCAGGGTGACGTGAAGGGTGTCCTAGAAAATGATGGCAATCCTCACAGGGTTATACAGTATAATGAACTTGGCCGACAAGAGCACCGCAAGCAAGACTTATCCCTTTGCCTTGATGTGGACATGGGTTTATGTCCAATGTTAAGGCAGGGAAGGAAAAATTGATAGGGAGGCTGTTAAACACTGACATAATATATGATTTACTTGTTGCATGCTCCCCGAATATCATTGTTAATAAACTGAAATGGTATCCCGTAAGGCTACTATTCTGTGATTATAGAAATGTGTTTCCAGGTTTCATTTTCATCGTTCCAGTCTGTATTAACTCTCTTGGCTTTGACTGATGCTCTGCCAAGACAAAAGTGGAATCTTTAGACTGCATGGAAAGGCAGCCAAGGAGTGTAATCAATAACTTTCTATTTGCAGTATTACAATGAACCCGCTGCATTGCTATGGCATTGCCTAAGTTAACAGTGGCTTGTGGCTTGTATTGTCACCAGCCTCGGCTTTGTTCTGTTGCCTCTTTCGAACAAGGTATTTCAACCCCCGGAAAGAGAAAGCGACGATGACACACAAAACACCTTTGTGACGACGCCATTGTTTTTGAAACAATGGCTGTGACTGTATTGGTTATTTTTTTTCTCTTTCTGGTCATTGATGTTTTCCATTTGAAATCGTTCCACTCTCCAGGGCCCACTGCTCTTCTGGCTCATGGCATCGGCTTCGGAAGCACCGTCACCACACACCCGGCCATGAAGGACAAGATGATGGCAGGCGGTATTACGTTTACCATATCATCCTATCTATTAATAGTGAAACACTGGAGCCTGCAGGTACTGCTGTGATTGCAGTGCCCTGCATATGTCAGCAGATGGTGCTGTAACAGCTGTTTCATGCCCGTGAAGCACATTGATACACTGCAGGAGGAAGCATATGTAATGCACCAATGTGTCCCAACTCATGTTGAACTTAAAAGGCCATATTTGTCTTGAGAAATGAGCGAAACCAGGTTATTGTATCCTTGCTACATTTTTTTTGTGCTGTTGCTGATCTCATGTTTATAATCAGCTCTTCGTCTGAATGAACTCATATTGGCACAACAAAATGGACACATAAGCTTTATTCCAAGGCCAGGGGCCTGTGCCAGAAACAAGGTTTGGGAAATTCTAAACTTAATCAATCACCCTCTGAATATGTGATCCACGGATGCGACAGAATGCGACATAGAGCTACGCACCACATTTCTCTGCAGCCAGGCAAGATGTCATGACAATCTAAAATGCATGATGACAATGCACTTAATTTCTACTTCTGATTAAAACAGAAACAATATAGAGTTATAGACAAACAGCAGAGGAAGTTCATTTGGTCAAGGTTAGCGAGTTGCACAAGTACATGCAATTAATATGCAATAGGCAACATGATCATTAGAATCAACGTAAATCATTGGAATCTTGGTACATTTTTGCCTGCATTGTACTGTATACAATATCGGCTTAGACTTTATGAATGTCTTACGAAAAATTATGAATAGATACTTTATTTAATTGAATAAATTCCTGTTGTTTAATTAAATTAATTGGATGATATGAGGAGCACAAATACCAAATGTTGTGTTTTATATGCATCTAGATGCCTAACAGTAGTATATTCTGTACAATATATCAATAAGTAATTGCTTAAAGTATGTATAGGGTTAACTGAAATGTAACTTGCGTACGCGATGTCCAGAACATACGTTGGCATCTGAACTGGACGTTCTGCATTATTTGTGTCTGGAGCTAAATATTCAGGAACCTGTGAACTCTGTGAGTTGAGTTCACGCACAAACTTGGAAGTCTCCCAGTACATCATTATTTATGACATTTATATGCACATAAATTCTGATATGGCCAATACTGATGGCGCAGATGGTGAGGTGAAGCTGACATTTTAATGGCATGTGCCAGAATTAGGTCAACCAATTCTGACTCATTTCTGGTATATGCTAGGCCTCCAAACTCCATCTTGGGGTAAAACTGAACACCTTTTTCTTCCTTTCCTTGTCCGTAGACCACTACAAGTATTCAGAAGCCCGTGTACAGAAGGATGGCCATTACATCACCAGCCGTGGACCAGGAACCAGTTTTGAGTTTGCATTAACCATCGTGGAGGAGCTAATGGGGGCTGAGGTTGCAGCTCAAGTCAAAGCACCACTTATTTTGAAAGACTGATTATAGCCTTGGTCTTGGTAGCCAGTAACCTTTAAGCAGCACTGTCAACTTAACTAATGTCATTGACTAAAGTGAAACCGTGGCCTGGGAAATTACTCTGAGCAGGAAAGATATAACTGTTAAAATGTTATTATCCATATTTCATTCTTACAAGCCAATGCACTTTAACACTGACAGTTGTTCGTATTTAACATATAATTGACATTAAAACGTTATGCGCTTGGTCCTGGTTGTATTACTTTGTATGAAGTTTATATCAAATGGCGCTTTACATGTGGATCCTATACGAAGACTATTTTTACGTGTGAAGTCTGCCACCTAAAAATACATAATGTGCCGCATGCCGAAACCTCAACTGGCAGAAAGCGGGAAACGCGATACAAATTAATTGGCAGTTCATTTGTCCAATAACTTGGGTTTGAGTTTGGGTTTATTTAACACTAATGGCCAATAACAGCGCGCCTGCAGCAAAAAGGGGCCGGGCTATGTGGCAGCGCGTGGTGGTGGTGGATCTGTCAAGCGCCGGAGAGGTTGGATGCGCAGACTACTCCAGTTCGGAGCGTTTCATTTCATCAAAGGTAAGCGTCCATAAATCATTTCGGTAAAATAGTTTATCGGCAGAAACGGAGCAAACTACTGAGTTAACGTTGCATTCTTGTCATTTGGAAGGTCCATCGTAACCTATCTTGCTACTTGAATGTGACTACCCGTGTGTCATGACACATTGTAGTCCAGTTATTTCACGCTGCCGTTTCTCATTCACATGAAAACACGATGCACCCTAATGGCTGAAGTGGCTGATTGCATGAATCCACGGATAACATAACCCTTAGCTTGTCTTGCGGCGAGTTATAAGTTGAGTGATCATATTGGCGTTTCTCCTTAGCTAGCTACGGAAACATTAACGCTCGGTAACGATCAATTTATGAATGAATCAATGCCGAAGGCAAATCGTTATGATACCGTTGTGGTACCGGTATGTATCTGCAAAGCAGTTATTACATGATCTTATACATTTCGCCGGTTCTGTGTTGGTGATACTCCACCATTGAAACTGAAGCTGCACATCTCGACCAGCAGCTGTCTGCAATCTTGATTTATACTAACCAATGACGGTGAAATACACCAACACGCGAACACAGGAAACGATAACTATGTTAACGATGGCCTCCTACCCAACATCTGGGCGACTCGGGGTGTCGCTAGTTTTAGGTTGATATGCACATGAATTCTGATCATATCATAATACATTATTGAAAACAACTCATTAAGGTTATTCAAATCGCAGCATTTAGTGCTGAAGATGGCATAGTTATTATTCGCCATGAAAGCACAACTGTATGACAGTAGTATTCACCTCCCAATATGATTTGCATTTACTTCTCTATACCTTGGCAACAGTCAATATTAGAGCGAAGTGTTAACTCATCACTCATTTTACAATTTAGCCAAAGACGTACTTGTGGTTAAATTGTGTCCATTTGCTTTAGCTGAAGTTTCTGAAAACCTATTTTCGGTAAAATGCAATTTGATCAGATCAATCTTCAGAATGTTAGTCACTCCAAACTAATGAAGAGCCACAGAAGGCCGTAGTCATGAATATAAACGGATAAGTTGGGTGTTATTTATTTAGTTTTCTCCGCTGCTACACAATCGAAGGTCTAACAAGCAAACCTCTAATCCTCTACTTCAGAGGAGCATTAGTTTCCCCTATGAGTTTATGGTTACATACATTGCTCACATAGCATCAATAACATGAGCCTGTTTACCTGTATATGACCATGGTTGCTCAGGCTAGTTGTTTGCCTTTGACTACTTGTGTGGTGTTTACATTGAACTATAGCAGTTTCGACTTTGTCATAATTCAAGCCTACCTTCTGTCTCAAGTCTTTAATGTGTTTGCACATTAAGAACCTTACACGTTCCCCTTGCATCTGCATAACATTGCATGTGTCTCATGAGTGACCCAATGTTTGCACTGGGATATTTTTGTAATGTTAGCATTGTGTGTTTTCACACATAATATGTGTGAATGATTCTGCTTGGGTGAGTGTACATTATAGGGCTTGAGGCTTGCCTCACTATTTCTGGATGGGTGGGGGGGTGAGAGTAAAGTCATCTCCACTGAGTCATTGGCTTGGCTAATGATGCAATTAGAGTGATGCACGTTGCATCTGTTGATGAGAGCCCCTCCTTCTATTAGTGCTGCAGGAAAAAAAAAACTTTGCTCGCCTGAGTAACCTATGTACGCAATCAGCTGACAAATCATGGATGATGGAATAATTGGACATAATGATAGTTATAATACAAATGCATTTCCTTCTCAGCCAACCTCAACAATTTGCTTGCCAATGCATCGCTACATTATACAAACAGTACCTCACCTTATTGGTGAAATATATGGAAAAATAAATGCATAAATTTACATCATATTTAGAGACTCAACAATAATGCTTAATATACAGTGATGGAGAATATTCTGTATGCAAATAAACAAAATGGCAGAAAAGAGTGATTTTGATTTTTGCCACATATAGAGGCACATAGTAGATACAGAGTAGATGCACCTGTGTACACTGAACCCAATAAACTGGGCTTATAATATGCTGGAAAGTATTGAAATGAATCAGCCTTTGGAGTGCATCTAAGTTAAGCACTTTCAATCTGTACTGGCAGTGAAAAAGTGGCACTCTTGCATCCTTATTAATATGACAATACTCAAGATTTGCGCTGTGTTAGTGTGAAAGTATTTTTAGGAGAAATGACCTGATAACCTGGAATATTCCGTGCTCAGTTTGATTGCTTTAGGCAATGTTTGCAAGAGTTATGGCACGTGCATGTGGAGAATAATTTCTGGTGCCCCTGCCAGAGAATAGTACGAGGTAATTGCAGAAAGCCATTAGTCTTAGAACTGGAGCATTACCAATTGTAAGGGTAATGAGAAATGTTGAACCCTGTCATCCAGTTTTGCACTCATCTTTGACAGCCTTAAGATGTGTGCATTGCTCTTGTAATGACAGTGTGAGGTATTCAGCAATATGTTTTTAGAAGTTTAACATCTCACAAGTGTGGAGACCTCAATATTTTTCCAAAGCTTTCATTTCATTCTAATTAAGGTGTTTTCTGCTCCAATTCCTTTTATGAACAATCTCTTCTGGTACACTGATCAACCCTGAGATAAATTATGGGCATAAATTATATCCTTAATGCAGCAGAGTGAATATAGAGCACCTGTGGCCACTATTGTAGTTTACTATGCAGTATAGCCTATTTATATATTATCCAAAATGGCTTTACTTTAAAACGCTGACCTATTTCTCTTCACAGTTGATGACTGTGGAGAATAGTGAACTGTAGAGATTTGCTGAAGAAGAAAACGATCTATCACCAGCATCACAAACCTTGCCAGAGTTTGACTTGCGTGATTTTCCCTCACAGCAGTCAATATAATTGAATGCCAAAAAGGAATAATTCTGTATTGCAAAAGGCTTAATATATAAAATGTCTACGTTGCTCTTTGCCTGTGTGCTCAATACTATTTCAATATAAAAATTATTGGGTAATCCAATTATGATTATCTGCTATTGGCTTGAGCCTTGTGTTCACCAACCTTTCCATCTTGGTGTGACTGGTTTCTCTTAGAGAGCATGCGGTAGCATGTCGTCAACCTTTGGGGTTTCTATTTGTGTGACAGATCCACTGTGGCCTCTCGAGCTCTAATCTGCCATGTCAGCAGCAGAGGATTGTCCAGCTCTCTGTGTTGGACATGAAGTTATAGACTAATTCCTCCGAGCTTTTGCTTGCTGAATACCTGTCGCTCTCTCTGTGTGTGCGATAATCCCAGAGAGATCCGACAGCGATGGCAATGCAATACCAGGCCTAATGGCCCTTTTGCGGAATTTCAAAAGGGCGTAGGATTCAAACGTTTTGCCTGCAAGAGAGAAAGACATTCAAGGACTAGATCTAGACAGTAGATGATTTGCTGGCTGATTCTGGAATGCTTCCCATTGTATATATAATATAGTGTGGTATATCAGTGGTGGTAGAATTTCATAAACTGACATCTAAACAATCACAAAAAGTGTTTGATGTTTTACTTCATGATTATTTAATCAAGCATTTTCTGACAGTATTAACCAGTTACATTTCCATATACTGGGTTTCACTCTGTAAACATAATTTATGGTTGCAGACAGATAATGGAATTGCCTCTTAGTTCCAATAATACAGTCTGACACCAGCACTAATGGATGCCGCGTTTTGCCTTTTAACCTGTCTAGCTGTTAGAGTGGAGGGCAAACACTCTGGCACCTGGCAGGAATGTGGAGACACGGTGCCTTTCCTTCACGCATTTGTCTGACGAGGCACTGGCGGTTAACAACATCATCACGATGCTTGGGATGACCCAGGCATCACGTTTCACACAAGCAAATTACCGCAACCTAACTGAATGCACCGTGGAGGTGGAGATCGTCAGATTTGCCACCGGACTCTGCGTGTTGAACAAGCAGCCGACACCGACGGTAGCACGGAGATGCGTTTTCCATTGTGCATTCACTTCGCGTTCCGCAGCAATTGCATTGCGGATGACTGCCCTCACGAACGTCGGGCGTCTTTTATAAAAAAGGGGTGATAATTTGCCTCCGGTTCTATGATAACATAGTCCAATTAATTTAAACAATGTGCAACAATGTGGCTGTAGGCCATGCTACTCTTGCGCAGCTGCGTGAATAGCACATGCATCCTTTATATAAAGTTTGGAAGAGGTCTTCCGGTGGTTCTTCGGCCATGCGGTTTCGGGATCCAGGCCCCTGGTTCACCCATCCTTGGCCCATTCATTGGCCCACACATTATCAGGGGAAAGTGTGCTGAACATTATGCAAGTTACTAATAACAACTCACTCATTATTATGTTCAGATAAACATGTACAGATGTTTATCATTAGGTAATGTGTTGATAAACATCAGATCCAAACGATACCGTGACTTATCCAACATGAGGTTTGTAGTAATTGGTTAATATTGGGACCATTGGCAGTCCTTCGCCACATTCAAACTGGGTGCTGAGCCGTCATTCTCATTCAGCATCAACGCTGTTGATGTGAAACTGTGAAAGTTATTCACGTTCACTTATTTCTACCCTGGCTGACTATATAGGCCTTGCGTGATCAATTGGCTTCTTCATTTCCAAACGTGACATCTCCACAGTGAAACAGCACTGCATATTTCCATTCAAGCCACTGCATTACACTGCAGTTAGCGTTTTGATGCACACTGGAGCGTCTCCATTTGACCTCTTGGCCTTTTAGCGTTGACTCCAAATGACTCCATCCTGCTCCAGCGTGTGCTACAGTGAGTGCTTATAAGCATGCTGCACCCCCCCTGCCAGCTTGTGTTACCTGCGTCTCTGTATGGAAGCCCGTCAGTAAACCGCAATGCAAAGTGTGTAGTCATGTTTGTGTCAGATTTCATTGGGGCCAAAAAAAAAGCCAATGGAAGAAAAGCATGCAAATTCATCCCTCCTCGCATCCTTTTCTTATGTTTTTTAGCTTACTCCTTCTGTTTCCCCTCATGCTTGCTTACTCAAGTGCTGACAAGGCAAAGGCGATGGTTTGTGTGTGTGTGTGTGTGTGTGTGTGTGTGTGTGTGTGTGTGTGTGTGTGTGTGTGTGTGTGTGTGTGTGT
>JAOPUH010000025.1:12329514-12337672 GCA_027123175.1 Urophycis cirrata
AGCGTGTACCGCGTATACACTTCCTCCTGGTACACGCACTGCTGCTGCAGTCAGTAGTGTACAGCAGCACTCAAGGACTCCATCCCTCCACACTGTAATCAGAGACTCCTTTTAGGATTAGGGCCAGCGAGACCCTGCCCAGGCTTGGGTTCCTCTTCCTCAGTGATAGCCTATAGTTCACCAGGGACCGTCGGTGGGGATGGGGAGAGGTCAGTCCACTGTCCCGCCAGATAGCCATGCGGCTGGCTGAGATAAAGAGAGAAAGAGAGAGAGAGAGAGAGAGAGAGAGAGACAGAGAGATTGAACGTGGACAGATTCAAGGTCTCCTGGGCACGTTCCTTCCCGTATGAATTATTCAAGTCCAGCTGAATTTAGCTGCATTCAGATCAGCGTTGGGGATCAATGCAGTGTGAGTCCCGGGCAGACCCGGCGCGGCTTTGATCTCCCCACGCTCGTTCCCTCCCGGTCAGAACACAAAAGGGCTCGGAACGGCGTCACGACGGCTTTTTAGCCTTCAAAGGCCCTTTAGCGTTTTATTGCCTAGTTACAAAGTGTTTTTTGTGTGTGTTGTTGTTTTTTTTGTTTTTTTTATACGAGCGCATTTCCCAAGTAAACAAAACCCTTTCTATTCCAGTGTATTTCTCTCCGTCTTCAATGCCCAACCTGCCCCTGCGCCGCCTAATCCGGCGCTTTCTATTCAGGAGAGGGATTTCCACTAAGCTGTCACCTAGCTAGAACCTTAGCCTCCAGCCACGAAGCAAACCCGGGCTGTACGCTGGCAGGATGCCCCTGCCTGGAGTCCAAGCTCCTGGGAGGCCTTCTCCTCCTCCTCCTCCTCCTCCTCCTCCTCGTCCTGCTGAGAGTGAACCCGCTCCCCCTCCCAGCGATTAAAGCCTTTGTGCTCCTGAGCAGAGGTTCTCAAATGGTGTGCAGCGGTAGGCTGCTGTAACGTTGACGCAGCACTGGGTCCGGAGCGGAATTCGGCTCCCAGCCATTTTATGGTCGGGTCCCTGAAGCTTCATGAATCTGAAAGCGTGTCTTGAATTTTAAAAACCGTTCAGCGCTATAACCGTAATAACTGTTTCATTTTCTTTGCTATTGTTTTATATGTTAGTATTTTTATATTGTATTTGTGAAGTAGTATCAAAAGTAGCTAAATTAATTATTAATATTAAGTGCCTTTAAAGAGATGGGTGAAGGCCTTAACCTTTTGTTTCGGGTTAACCCTCCACCTTAACCTTTTGGTTGGGTTAACCCTCCACCTTAACCTTTTGTTTCGGGTTAACCCTCCACCTTAACCTTTTGTTTCGGGTTAACCCTAACCAAATGACATGGTATAATGCAGGCCTTGAAATGTCCATCTACTCTCTACTCATCTTGACGGACACATACAACCACGACAACCGCAACTGTGTTCCGATGGATTGCGCGTGGTCCCAAACGAGTCGCCCTTGTGATCGCAGGTCACTTGCAGGTGGTGGGATCATTACAAACCCAATTACCCTCGTTTCAAACGGCCAGGATCCTGATTTCTTGAAAACGTCGTTAAAAACGCAGAAAAATCAATGATGAGGTGCAGAGACAGGAGCCGCGCCGGCCGCGACGAAGAGACCCGGGGATGGAGCGCCGGTGCCTGTTTTACATATCGACCCCTCCGGCGGCAGACTCCAGGCGGAGCCCGCGATGAATAACGTCCTGCTCTCATTTCATGCTGCTGTTCTTCTCGCCGAATGCACCGCATCTCTGGAGCCGCGCAGTGCAGGGTTAAGTTATTCGTGGCCATCGATACAGAAGTGGCCGCCAGCCATATTTTAAAAACGGGAGGAGGGCACCTATTTTTTTTGTCTTTGTTTTGTAAGCGCTGCAGAAAAAAAGCCGGCTTGCCGAGAGGTGGACGGGTTTCCTTCTGGTGAAGCCTGGATCCAGATGTGCTCTGAAGCATGAAAGAAAAGGCTACAGATTGTTGCCTTAAAAAAACTGAACCGACAATGAGACCTAATCCTTGTTTATACCTAATGGTTTAGCAAGGAACAGTGGTGTATGTGCCTGGACGTGTGCAGAATGTTTGCACTGTCGGGGCTGTACCCAAGATCGGATCGTGTGCCGTGCCATTGCATTCAGATTAGTTTAAGTGCTGCGATGTAAAAGCCTTTGGCCAATCGAGGGTGCATATTTTTGGAATGAACATATACATTATATATTGATTGTGATCTCTGCCGTCACCCTTAAATACATATGTATTGCCACAATGCCAGAAATGTGCTTGCACTCAAATACACGCGCACACACACACACGCCCACACATTTAATTAGACATACTGTTCTGTGGGCAGCACGTCTGGGCGATCGTCAAAAGACTGTATGTGTCAGCATCTTTACAGTGTCCATGAATCCTTGCAGGGTATAAAAACTAATTGCCAATCTAAATGTCCTTACATACGTACGTGCGATGCATGGAAGCGTGTGTGTGTGTGTGTGTGCGGCGTCTCAAGCTTTTTGTGTAGACTTGAGATACACACACACACACACACACACACACACACACACACACACACACACACACACAGAGTCTTAACCATCGCTGTGTTGTTCTTCCCATCTTCACAGAGTGTGGCGTAAGGTGGAGAGGGCATACATGTTGATGAAGCCTGTTGATTCCATCTCTTGCCTAATTTCCCATCTCTGGATGTATAAATCAAATTTGATGTTATCTTGTTTACGCGAGAGCTCGCCGTTCGGGTCTCTTGCTTGGCTGCTTGCAGTGTTCTCACGGACCGCGCGGGCAGAAACATCTTCATACTTGATGCTGTGCTTCCATAGGTACATACATACATACATACATACATACATACATACATACATACATACATACATACATACATACATCCATACATACATACATACATACATACATACATACATACATACATACATACATACATACATACATACATACATACATACAAACATACATACATACATACATACATACATACATACATACATACATACATACATCCATCCATACATACATACATACATACATACATACAAGCATACATACATACATACATACATGCATACATGCATACATACTTACACACATCCATACTTACATACATACACACATACATACATAGAGAGTACTCTCATTATAGTTAAGTGCGTATTACCATTTAATCACTTTCTATTTAGCATTATAGATTCATAGATTTTGACACCTAGTTTGAAATGACTGCATCCACATATTTACATGTCTATGCAGTGCGATCCATGGCTGAATTTGAAAAAAAAATCTCAGGAATAACCGTAGGTGCAAGTGTAGGATTGTGCTGTTTCTTAAAGGGGAAGCGTCGCACGCGCGCTAGTTTTTGAAGAGAGAACTGCTTCATACTCGTGTTGTGGAAACACAGCGGTCAGCAACATCGCCCCTGTCCCTGCGTAAAAAAAGTTTGCCGAAGGTTAGACCACTGAGGTCACCGGACCGGGTTTCGCGGCCTCCATTTTGTTTCAATTATCCGACTTCCTGTGATTATTCCACAACGAGGCACATGAACCGGCGCTCGCTTTCAATTAGAAAATGGCGGAGCGTGACGGTTCCCATCTGAGCTGATAATAGCGTCGCGGTTATGCAATCGTTATGCAAGCAAAGCCGTTGCGAGCCGAAATGCCTGCAGTTCAAAGGATGCCAACAGGTGTGCGCATCAGGATGACAATGGGAAGATACAAAAGATACCCATCAAGAGACGGTGCCCAACAGATAAATTATACCGCTCCCGTCGCTTCCCCGTCCACACCCCGCCGTAGAATGGAACGCTCTGAGTAATGAGACAACACACCCACCCCGCCCAAAACGTGGCCCGGACATGTCTGCCGAGTGTCGCGCACATGTAAGCCCTTTGACGAAGCCCTGCGGTTTGTCAAGCGTGACAATTTAAAGAGCCACAATTCGCTGGCACATATCGAGGCAGGCTGGGATGTTGACCTTTTCTTAACAAGAAAATTGTTGATGGGTTCTTTTTTTTTTGCAGGGCCCCGCCTTGTTTTTCCGCTCCGCCGTCGTTATCATGTCCCAAAAACATGGAGCACAGGAAAGGATGTGGCCCGCGTTGAAGCCATATTGTACACACCAGAGCGGGTAGGGCGGTAGGGGGCCCGCTCTTTAAAATGCGTAGGCTGGGTCAGTTTTCAGGCGCTGGAAAGCAGATGCACACCTCAGGGGAAACTGATTTTCTGTCACGCAGGCCTTCCCTTCCCCTCTGCTGCATCAACAATCCCCGCTATGCTCTCACTGCTCCATTTTTAGTGACGGCACTTTTTCACAGCAACACAAACGCATCTCATCTTATGTTTGAGGGCGTGGGAGAAAACAAAGTGAACTGACATTGGAAGAACATCATTAAGCTTAATGGCATTTCTTCTTGGCATAAATAATATATACTTAAGAAGAAAAAAAAAAACGGTCTCGGGAACAAACCATTAAGTTGAAAACACGATCGTCATGCTCACCCGTGCCAACTTTGGTGTGTCTCTGCATGTCAAGGTGTTTCTCAAGAACCATTGAGGGAACACGACGGGTTCTTCCGCGACAATTAGCATCGAGCACACCTACCGCACACGGTAACCGCAAGGACTGATATGTGAAAACAACCTCGCTGTGTTTCGCTCTCACTTTTCAGGGTTCCAAACCAGAGAGACCTGCAGGACATATTGCCTGTCTCCCACAGGGAAGAGAGCACACGGTGGTAACAATGAGCGTGTTTGCTGTGAGCAAATTAAACAATTAGCCCAGATAAGGTTGTGCAGCACGCAAAAAAGAAACATTCACACCCAACATTGTGCAACCCTGGCCCGTGATTGTTGTGTGGTAACGAAGTGGAGCTATGTTGGGGTTGGGAATTAGAACTGTCATGGTGCACCTCTTTTACGTTTTTCTGAGCAAAAACATGTGAGATTTCTGACAAGGGGGTTTACGCGAGACAAATCTTTTGCAGACAGACATAGATCAGACGTTCGTAGTTGAAAAGACTCCAAGGTTCTTTTTTTTGTGTTGTTTTTTGTTCTTTTTTGATTTGTAGATAGTCCATTGAGTCGCAGTCTGCCTAAACTTGCTTCCTTTTCAGTGCAACCTTTTGATGCGTAAATACGTGGCGATGTGTGTAAATACATTGACCGATTCAGCCTGGCTTTACGTTCCCATCAATGCATTATTCCTCACAATCCCAAGACAAACAGCTAGTTTGCAAGACTTCCTTCATTCACAATGAGTACTGTATTTAGCATTTTTGTTTTTCAACACATGATTCATCAAGCTAGCTCAGCTTACAAAATCTGGGAACCCTAGAACAATTCAGCCAGTTTGTTAAAGAGACATGTACAGACACAGTGATTGCCTGCCCATCAACAAAGGAACGGAAACATAAACACATTAACACAGAGGCACACATGGATCCATGCATATGCCAGCACATTGAATAGGGATGGTACGGAGAGCCTTTACTTATACGGCCCTTAATGTTTGAGGAATATTGACACATAAACAAAATGTACCATGTCACCCCATGTGCACCATGGCCTTCGTAGCCTTCATATGGGACCTTCCAGTTGCCTGTCCTTTTCAGTGTCATTGATATGCAGTGTCTTCTGGGTCTGAAGTTCAACTGTGGTCAGCAGGGTCTATTTGAAGACTTTTGAGGTGGTCACGTTTCTGCTATGAAGGACAAGCATAATTGCGAGCCTTTTAGAGCCCTTTCGCCAATTCAGTCGCATGCACATTGGCTATGCTTGTATTGCGTTGCCCTGTGTTTTGAAGCAGTTAAAACAAACGGTCTCAGATTCTATGATTGTAAAGGCGTGGAGAGCGATTATAGGACAAACCCTGCAAACTGTAAAGACACGGAAGACAAGCTATTTAGCTAGGAATCATCGAGGCTCTTCTTTATCCTGCTGCTGTGTTACCACACAAGCTAGCAGCTAAGTCATCTCTCGCTTGTCTTCAATCATCTTAAAAGCCAATTAAACTGTGTCTAGCAGAGAGCTAAATGTCTTTGGTCACTTAGCGGCGGCGGTAGTCTTCCGTCCAGGTCAGTGGAGGTCTCTGTCTGGTCTGTGAGAGCTATATTTAAGACCTGCCCTGCTTGTGGAGCAGGAACTATATCACAACCGTGAATTCATTCCCATCCACGATCAGCAGCCCGTGTGTACTGTGTGAGCGCTGACAACAACGTGTTGACCGCTGCGCCGCCGGTGGTCGACTGGCACTTCGGTCGAGGCGGACGAAGACGGCGTCAAGGACATGCAACAGACAGTCTGACGTTTGGCGTTTAGTCCATTCAGCACCACAAGCGCCACCCACACCCCGATACCTATTGCACCACTAGTAGTGCATCATTAGCACTCCATACGTGTATGGGAACCTCTGGAGACTATACATCACACGGGAGGCGGGCGGTTTCCATGACATCCAAATCAATGCGTCGGCCAGCGCTATCGCAAACACCATCACTCCGCGATTTCCCTCCTTGAACCTCCACATCTGCAGCGGTCCGTGGACCGCCCTTCCCCCTGGCAGGGGCCAAGGTTGTCTGGGGGGGGGGGGGCCGGGGGGCTACGGGGCTGCATGTGCTGGGAGTAAATCACGGCCGAGGCCCTCCTGTAATTGGATGGGGAGGATGTGGATTGTTGACATACCTAAAGCGTTCCACAGTGCGGGCGGCGTGGGCGCCCCGGGCCTCTCAGATATGAGTTATCAGGGGCGGACCGGAGGAGCTCTGGTTCCGCGTGAGCCGGGACGGGGCAGAATGAGGGTGTGTGTTCTCCCTCGTCCATCGTAAGCACAAGTGCCGGGAATGAGTTGCCGTCATCGAACGCTATCGAATCGCGCTTCCCCCAAGGTGGCGACCAGTGTCGTCTGGGCGGAAGAGATTCCGACAATCTCTCCCACAACGTATGTGGGTTTTCACATCGCCATCGCGGTGACGATTGATGCCGGCGATGCTTTGTGAGCGATTACAAGTGCTCGCTATATATATATATATATATATATATATACTGTATATCTATACGAGCCAGTTGCTGAGGAATTCCAATAACAATAACGATAATAATTCTGACGTGCTTCCCAGCACCGCCCGGCCATTTCAGGGAATTCTCAGTGCGGTGCTATGATGCAACGCAGGAGGGGTCAGGTCTGAAGCAGGGACCATGACATCAGCCCCCATAAACCGCCGCATATTTGTGATGAACAACAGACTCGACCAGAGCAGTCGAGTCTTTAAAGGCTCGAGACACGCACAGCGCCTCAGCAATTTCACTCGCTTAAGTAAGAGAAAATGCGGGCCCTAAGTATGCTGTTGTGACTAAGTGAGGTATTTGGTTGTAGGCTAATTAAAAGTTATGCATTATATTAACAACATTAATAGGTGCCCAAACGTGACAACAAAAGTAAAGAAACGGTTCAACGCACTGATGTTATGAGTCCTCAGGCGATGATGATGATGATGATGATGATGATGATGATGATGATGATGATGATGAGACTACTGACGAAGAAGCGTTCGGGGCGACGGTGTGTGCAAATGAAACCCGTGTAGACATACAGCGGCAGGGTGTGTTTGTTGGCATAGGCCTCTGGAATGCTATTGTCTGTCAGACCAGGAGTGTATGGGAAAATACGTACTCTGTCTACCGCGCTGTCCCACTGCAGACTCATGGCCTACTGTTTCCTGCATCTCTCTCTCTCTCTCTCCGAACCGCCATATCGTTGAAAAAAAACAAAAAAAAAACAACTAAGTTAGAGTTATTGTTGAATGTATTCCAGACATTCCAGATTCTGGGGATGCTTTGATTTGCGCAGGCTGAGCCTTGATTACGCACCGTTTTACCGTCTTTTCCGTTTGAATCTGAGAAATAACTTGAATAGGCTGAAACAATCCTTGTGTTAACCTCAGATGAAAAGCAGGGTGAGTGTGCTACCGCTGCACGCAGACAGATGTCTGAGGGAGGACACTGGCGGTCTCCAAGCTTCCTGTTGCCTTTGCCCTTGGAAGGAGACTCAAGCCAAAAGTACACAGGCTTTCTGAGTGGGTTTGTGTGTGTGTGTGTGTGTGTGTGTGTGTGTGTGTGTGTGTGTGTGTGTGTGTGTGTGTGTGTGTGTGTG
>JAOPUH010000025.1:12519814-12531041 GCA_027123175.1 Urophycis cirrata
CTCTCTCTCTCTCTCTCTCTCTCTCTCTCTCTCTCTCTCTCTCTCTCTCTCTCTCTCTCTCTCTCTCTCTCTCAATGCTGGAGGTCTAGCAGACTGCTGTTCACTTCACTTACGGGGGTGGACATGAGAAGGACTATCTGGTTCTTACACATACTGTAGTAAGTTAATTTGTTGGATATAAGACAGAAAATGCCTTTGCTGTGTCATATACATGGTCAGTCACTGTGACTAGAGTTATTTAAAAAAAATGTATTTGTAGATATATCTATCCGTAAGAAAGGGTTAATGACCAACATGGCAACCTATTATGGTCTTGGTGTGTGTGTGTGTGTGTGTGTGTGTGTGTGTGTGTGTGTGTCTGGGTCAATGGACCCTGCATGATGTCATCATGTACAATACCCATAATTATTTTAAGTTTCAATTTTCAGTTTGATTTAAGTTTGATTTTCACAGTAATTAGCTAAAAATCTAGGTCATGCGTGATTTAAACCTTTTCAGAAAGGCATTTGTATCTTTTTTCTATTTTCTTAAAATCTTTTGTATTGTATCTTTTATCTTTTGATGGACACAGTGAAAATGCAATTCAAAACCAGATGAGTTTTATATATTTATATAATTCAGAGCTTCCTGAGCTCTGTTGCAGCATTCACATCTCACATTATCATGTTCTCATTCAATATCTGTTTGCTGCCGATCAGTGTGGTTTATCAAAATGTTTGAATAAGCTGATGCATATAATGCAATAATGCAGTACTCAATCACAACATGATGACCATCCATTTATAGATTTGTACATTATTTGTTTAATAAAATGGATAGTTACGGTCCTATATTTTGAGTGGCTGGAAGTCATTGCAAGATACTCAGTAAACACTTTATTATTAGTTTGTTATTAGTATTAATGCAACGTGTGCTAGCCTGTGTTGCTTGGCAACCATGTTGCTGTCTTGAGAAACTATATTGCTTGAAGATTTGTTTTCTGTAAATGATAGCATTTTATATTGCTGTGTGTTTATTTTAAGAAATCTTACTAGGCAGTCTATAGTAACTGATGTAGTGTAAAAGTGCTGTTGTTGTTGTTGTTAGCATAGCATATGGTGTTGTTGTGACAACAGCATATGATGTCAAAGGTTGTCACCACAGCCCCACACCAATGTGTTTTGACAGTTACATGAGTTGCATTGCGGGAAGATACTTATTCGTGGTGGCTGTAATTCAAAATGTAAAGTTAATTAAATCCTAATTTATTGATGACGTTTTATGCACCAAAAAAAAAAAAAAAAATCTATTATCCCCAATGAACATCATAATCCACCAGGCAGTGCAGGGTATCAATATAGTGTTGGCTGGGGTGGGTGGTGTAGGGATGTGTGGATAATTAGCGCAGGTGGGCAGTCATACCCGGTGCCATCTTCCAGAAACGTCTCCTTTTCTCTCCACGCAAGTCCCTCAAGTTCGGGCCTGTCGATTGGTTGCAGGTGGATGTTCATTTCCCACTACGGAGGAAGACAGCTTTCAGAAATGGAAGTGACAGGTGTATACTTTGCCTGCACGGTTGTCCTAGGCTGTCAGAGTTAAAATAGCCGCCCAAATGGGTTGTATAACCTGTGAATTGAATTCTCCCAGGGAACACGCACACAGTCTGCGCTGCGTTGTCATCGGGGACATAGTTAGAAGGACCCGGTGTCCTGATATAATAGCTGGTTGTTTTACAGTCTGGCCTCGCAGAAGGAATTCTCTTGTGTGTCTGACGCCACGTCGCTGTGTTGTTATTCAGACGCGCTGCAAGGTAGCCCCCTACTTTCCTGGTGCTCGGCACAATTTCGAAACAGCACCGTGTTTTTGCCTGTGTGACTTGTGTGTCATTTTCTGGCGTGTTTCACCGCTGAAACAACAACAATGTGTTTATTTGCAACGCATATTTTATTTATGGAGAAAGAAACGAGTCAAAACTTCAGAAATGGAAGATAAATCACCCGAAGCGTACAGACTCGTTGTTGTTGTTGTTGTTGTTGTTGGTGGTGTTGTTGTTGTTGTTGTTGTTGTTGTTTTGGGGCTTTTGGACGACACACAAAGATGCGACAAAAGAACGACAACAGCTATAGATAAATCTCTGTTGTCCTGGCACTCGAGTACGTTTCTTTATTGCATATCGAAGTGCAATGTTAATCGTCTGCGTTAATTAACGTAACCTGTTCCACTCCGCTCACTTTGAACCCATCACAATGCCTCTCCCAGATAAGATAATCTCCCAGCTCACCATTCCCCCCCCCCTGCTAATCCTGACTGACAGTCAAGCGTGACCATGTACAGTTTGAAGAGCAGACACCGCACGCATTAATACCGCTGGTTTCACCCGGGAAGCCCCGCCCCCCCACCAAACGGAAATCCCAAGCGAATGGACTCATCTTGTGGCCCCCGTTGCCGGGCAGTTTGCCTCCAGACTTAGTCAGCTCTCGCGGCTCAAAGCCTCTTAGGGTCCCGTCCCCTTAAGCATACGGTGACTGAATGTGTTGGCCGGCCCACCGGGCCTAGCGGGCCTAGCGGGCCTGGCCCGCGACCACATGGCTGCAGACGGGTCAGGGGGCCGTGGCTGGTCAACGGATCTAATTGGTTAACGGGATTTCCGAAGTGTTGTTCTAATGTGCCGTGCTGGATCGCACCGGCTCAGGGGCTCGTTAAAGAAACGCTGGCAGCTTCATCCAAGGACAGAAGCCAGCGGCATATGTACACCGCACACCTTCATGACATGAATAATCTCCACGAAGGGGCCGCATTTTCAATATGTATACACTTTCGGGTCACCTAAGGAATAACAAGGAGAGAACCAGGGCCTTCACTCAGTTATCATTATATTCTATGGTATTACCTTCATCATTACTTGGGTTGCATTTTCTTTGGTGCAAATGTTGCCTGTTCTTATCAAGGTCTAATGTGTTGTCTTCATAGACCCAGGAGTGGGCATGGAAGCCATATGGGCTAGCAGATGCCCAGTGCAACATTCAGCTCCCATTGAAACAAGATAGATTGGCCTGGATGAGGCTCTGTAGTCCGTTTTTTTTTTTTTTTTTTCCCCCCTTTGTAGCTGTTTTTTTTATAAGAGTTGTGTGGAGCTTTTTCGTCTCTGTAGAGAGCACTGTGGAGGATATGGTAACGCACGCTGAAAGAAAATACATGTTCTGTGTTCATTCTGAATTCAAAAGGCAGAGGATGCTTCATTAAAAATGTATATCCAAACCCTTTTTTCCCCTTTTTTTTCTGTCTTTGAGGCTTGGCGCATGCTAATATCTCATAGTGTTTAATGATGTTCTCAGTAGCTAATGATCGAGCCCTTATGGGCCAGTTGGGGAGATGAAAGCCCTAAAGGAATACCA
This sequence comes from Urophycis cirrata, assembly GCA_027123175.1. NCBI lineage: Eukaryota > Metazoa > Chordata > Actinopteri > Gadiformes > Phycidae > Urophycis > Urophycis cirrata. Next base: position 12,523,189 of record JAOPUH010000025.1, read on the forward strand.
TCCATTTTCACCTAGTTCTGTGTTTTTCTCTATTGTAAATGGATTTTAACGAGCTGATGTAGCATTTTTGTGAGAAACAGAAAGTGATGATGAGGCACACAATGCAGATTCTCACATGACTAACCCTTGAAATGTCTATTTTTTTTATTGTTATCTGTAATCTATGTAATGACTGCACTTACAAGCATACCAGTCACGTGATACTTGGTTACAAACACAGTAGTAATTATGTGCACCTATGTCCCTATAATGGGTTTATGATTGCACTGAAAGGATTCTAATCGTGTTCTATCTTTTCTTTCTTTTAGATTGGTCCTTCTGCCACAGGATTTTACGGTGCCCCTCCAGACTGGGACGCAACTACAACCACCCATTATTGGGATGTCTGGTTAATGACCATAACCAACAATCTGTCAACCATCTCCTCATCTGCCCCCCGTCCTACTCCCTGTGGGTCTCGGGGAACCGAACACCGACTCACAGCATGGCTAGACCGAGATTTAACTACTGCCTGCTTTGCCAACTGTACGTCGGCTTGATGCTGGTGTCTGCCGGGCTGTGCATGGTGCAGAGCAACGAATGTCCCCAGCTGTGTGTGTGCGAGGTCAGACCCTGGTTCACTCCGCAGTCCACCTACAGAGAGGCCATTACCGTGGACTGCAATGACCTGCGTCTCACCCGCATCCCGGGGAACCTGTCCAGCGACACGCAGGTCCTGCTGCTCCAGAGCAACTACATCGCCAGGTCCAGCGAGGAGCTGGAGCAGCTCTTCAACCTGACCGAGCTCGACCTGTCCCAGAACAACCTCAGCAAGATCCGCGATGTGGGACTGGCCAACATGACCCAGCTCACCACGCTTCACCTGGAGGAGAACCAGATCACGGAAATGCCAGATTACTGTCTGCAGGACCTCAGCAACCTGCAGGAGCTTTATATCAACCACAATCAGATCAACACAATCTCTGCATATGCCTTTTCTGGGCTTCATAACTTACTCAGGCTCCATCTCAACTCCAACAAGCTGAAGGCTATCGATAGCCAATGGTTTGACTCAACAGCCAACCTTGAGATCCTCATGATAGGGGAGAACCCTGTTCTTGGGATAATGGATTTTAATTTCAAGCCACTTGGCAATCTGAGAAGCCTGGTTTTGGCTGGAATGGATTTAACTGACATCCCCGGTAATGCATTTGTTGGACTCGACAATCTAGAAAGCCTCTCTTTTTATGACAATAAGCTGGTCAGAGTTCCCCAGAGAGCCCTGCAGAAACTACCTAACCTCAAGTTCTTGGATCTAAACAAGAACCCAGTGCACAAAATCCAAGCTGGCGATTTCAAAAACATGCTGAGACTAAAAGAGCTGGGCATAAACAACATGGCGGAGCTGGTCTCCATTGACCGTTATGCTCTGGACAACCTCCCAGAGCTCACCAAGCTGGAGGCCACAAACAACCCCAAGTTCTCATTCATCAATAAACAGGCCTTCCACGATGTCCCAGCCCTGGAAAGCCTCATGCTGAATAACAATGCCCTGAATGCCCTGTATCAGTCCACCGTCGAGTATCTGCCCAACCTTCGGGAGATCAGCATCCACAGCAACCCGTTGCGCTGCGACTGCGTCATCCAGTGGATGAGCTCCAACAAAACCAGCATCCGCTTCATGGAGCCCCTGTCCATGTTCTGCGCCATGCCGACAGAGGTGCGGGGGCAGCAGCTGAGGGAGGCGCTGCAGAAAAACTCGATGGAGCATTGCCTGCCCATGATCTCCCACGACAGCTTCCCCAATCATCTCAACCTGGACGTCGGCATGACCGTGGACCTGGACTGCAGGGCCATGTCTCAGCCCGAGCCCGAGATCTACTGGGTTACCCCACTGGGGAACAAGGTGGCCATGGACACCCTGTCAGACAAATACAATCTCAACAGTGAGGGAACGTTGAGGATCTCTCATATCCAGGTGGAAGACTCTGGCAGGTATACTTGCGTGGCGCAGAACTCGGAGGGCGCCGACACAAGAGTGACAGCGCTGCGGGTGAACGGGACGCTGTTGGACAGCACGCAGCTCATGAAGATCTACATCAAGCAGACCGAGTCCCACTCCATTCTGGTCTCCTGGAAGGTGAACTCAAACGTCATGACGTCTAACCTCAAGTGGTCGTCGGCCACCATGAAAATAGACAATCCGCACATCACCTACACCGCGCGGGTGCCCGTGGACGTCCACGAGTACAACCTGACCCACCTGCAGCCGGCCACGGAGTACGAGGTGTGTCTGACGGTCTCCAACATCCATCAGCAGATGCAGAAGTCATGCGTCAACGGCACAACAAAGCAGGCCACCTTTGCGGTGGAGTTATCCGACCAGGGGACTAACATCGCCCTGGCGGTGGTGATGGGAACCATTTTCACCATCGTCAGCCTGGCCTCCTTGAGCATGTACGTGGCCAAGAGGTGGAAGCGGAAAAACTATCATCATTCATTGAAAAAGTACATGCAAAAGACCTCCTCCATTCCCCTGAATGAGTTGTACCCGCCCCTCATCAACCTGTGGGAGGCGGACAGCGAGAAGGAGAAGGAGGCGGCCCCGGAAACCAAACCTAGCCAGGTGGACACTACCCGCAGTTACTACATGTGGTGAACGCTGGGGAAATCATGGGGATCTAATTATTTCAGGAGCACAAGCGCATCTTCTTTGTGTTAAAGTAAAATGAGACGATTTTCTTAAATGTTTCTTTTTCTTGTCGTATTCTTCAGTTCTTTGAGATTTTTGCCCGTTTGAGGCAAAGGACAAACTGATTTTTAGTTTAGCATATTGCCTTTTTCTTCTTGCCCGTTTTTGACACTCAAAATGGCAGCTTTGTTAGCTTCCTATGGGCTCTGTAGTCACTGTGCTTGTTATTAGTACTCGTATCGGTTAGCACAGCATGGGTTATGGCATGGATTCATTACGGGTACACAATGGAGAAACTGTATTCGGAATCCATTTGGACATGTATCTCTGGCAAAATTCTTGGAGACCGCAGTTTTTTCTTTATCTCCTAAGACAGTTTTACTGTTGACTGTTGTGCACTGAAATATATATTCAGATTTGTCTATCAACTCAAATATAAGCTGACATATAAGTATGTTTAGACTTGATATACTGTCTATTGAATAATGTAAGCAATTCTTATGTAATGTTGTATCAGCTATGATTTTGTTTTAACAAACAGTAAGTTTGATTTAGAATTTGAGTTTGCAGAGCAACAACTGTCAACCAGCAATAGAAATATGAATGTTAAAAACTAGGTTCATAGATGTAAGGCTTTTTACGTTTCCTAAATATATTGATTTTTTTATTTTGTTAGAATATGTAAACAATCACTGAATTTGTTGTGGTTCACACACTGAAAAATGTTGTTTATGAGGAGCAAGTACAATAAAATACTTATTCTCTCCTATTTTTCATACCATTGTTTCAAGACCGTGTCATTTTTTAAACTCTGTACATTCAAGTTGTTAATGTTGTTTAAAGGTTTCCCATTACCATTCGATATCATTGCAATCACAGCCACATCTGTAAATATCGCAGAAAGTCTCACAACGATACACCATCTCTATACTGTGCATATTGGTTCCGTCTCAAATGTAATCTCCCATCATCACAAGGAAATCCAGACCAAAACTTCAGCAAAGAATCAGCCAACATTCTGAACTTAGCCCGTGTTAAAAAATATTTTCGATTTAGATTTCGAGTTGAGACTGGTGTCTATTGTACTAAAATTGAAAACAGTTCTGTCTCACGGCCGGGCTTTTTCTGGGCCTCTTCGGTGGTTGTTCACAGTTTCCCAACAGCCCATCTGCTTACAGTTACAATACTGGCGACTGTTGTGTGATACGCTGGCCCACTCTCCTTTCCATATCTGACTCCACAAATGACAAAAACGATCCAAAGTGTTGCTTTTAAGGGTTTCTTTAAATATCCTTGCGTGGGGGGGGGTTCCTCACTAGCCAGCGTTGAGGAGAGCGGTGTCCACTGTCTCTCGTTTGATTTCACATTGTCATCGTATGATTCTTTTCTTTTTTCAGTGAAGGAGGTGGGGGTGGGGGGGCGGTGGGGGTCCCTTTTTTTCTGCGTGCTATCTTTTGTTCCCGGTGCCTTGAAAAGGGGAAGCTGCAGGGACACAAAAATGTCAGTGAATGTCAGGGACACTCTAGGGACCCTTGCGTGTGTATGTGTGTGTGTGTATGCGTGTGCGTGTGTGTGTGTGTGTGCGTGCGTGTGTGTAAGTGTGTGTGTACGTGTGTGTGTGTGCCGGGGATGATGGAGTAAGGCAGAGGATTGGGTGGACGGACACAGGAACGTCCGTAACACATGCTGCTCCGAGACGTCATGCAGTGGACCCCCTCGGTTTATCTGCAAGGCACGCGTCCTCACACTCGCTCTCTCCCCCTCCGCTCTCCCAACGGCCCTACAGAGAGAGAGGGAGAGAGAGAGAGAGAGACACACACACACACACACATACACCCATACACACGCACAGAGTGAGAGACACCAAGGGACAGAGACAGAACCGAGACAGAGAGAAAAGACACACAGAGAACAGGGACAGGGAGAAAGTCACTCTCAAAAAGAGAGACAGGCGGAGACAGACATCCACAGCTCAGTGGGACAGCCATCAATGAGGGCCTTTCAAAAAAATCTTGGGTCCGGAAGGGAGAGAGAGAGAGAGAGAGAGAGACTACCCTGTTGCCATGGCAACCCCCTCCCCCCTTTAGTTTGCTGCTTCCCCCACCTGCTAAAGCTGCAGCATCCCCCCCCCCCCACACACACACACACACACACACCCCAGGGAGGGGGGAAACATTATGTACTATTTTAAAGGTGTGTGTATATGTGGGTGTGGGGGGCGGGGGGGAAACAAGGTGAGCTTCACACCATTGTGATCCTCAGAGGATACGCCCGTCTTATGAAACCTAACGCAAGCACACAGTTGAACTGTGTTCTTTGCCTTTATACGCCATTCAATGGCTTTTCAACGGTACTTTATCTGTATTGGATAGCTGCCTGTGAAAGCCAGTGAATGGGTTATGAAGGCTGTGAATTACTTTGAGTAAAACTGCTTCAACAAATAAAGCTTACGTGTGATTTAAGGACGGGCTGAGCGTTTGTTCCTTGAAAGCTGTCGTGTTTTTAAGGGCATGGCACATAAAAGTGAATTTTGGGATACAGTTTTCCTGTCACAAGGCAACCCTTCAGCACTTGTTCAAGTGAATCTGCTGTGACCTTTTACCAACGTGCACCAACGGTTACCCGGCATCACGCCAGACAGCGAAGCCAGTGACAGTGAAAACGCCATTTGGTCGATGCTTCGACCCAAAAGTGTCTAAAAGTGTCACAAACGCCGCATGCTTTTCTTGCCATGATTGGCCCCATTGGGAATGGAACCCCTAACCTCTGGCAGTGGTAATATCCTGCCCTATCAACTGACCTACACAGGACCATTTATTACCTCCTAATTGAAAAAAGGGATTTTTGTTTTTTTTCTTCCGCCGTCGGTCGCCGCCGGCCCCCCGCAGCCGAAGGGGCCGGCTGGGGTTAACAAGGTTACCATAGCAACATTGATTCTCTTCCTTGTTTTTTTCCCAGGCCCGCTGTTTGCGCGGCCTGGCCTGCGCGGCACGGCGGTTGGGTTTGATCGGCTCTGACGGAACGCTAAATGGACGGACGTGAATGGCGTCCCGCGCCGCAGTGCAACCCGGAGGCAAGCAGTTGCTATGGCGATCGGTACGTCGTAGCAGCGGTCCACCGCTGTTTCTAAACAACCCGGTGAGCCGAAGCGAGAGGACCACACGCGCACTTTGAAACCTGGCGCCACTGTACTGAAAAGTCACACAAAATACATCAAATCCTTCTTTTGGTGTTCCTTTTTCCTGCAGTTGAGTGTTAAAATGCTGTTGAAAGAGGGTCCGATCGACAGGTTTCTTTCAAGTTTTCTTTCACCACTCTGATGCCTCACCCACTAATATGGGTCTTGTATTTCATTCCTTCAGATTGCCAAGAAACAGCATTACAGATCATTTGGAAGTACACATTTAGGTGTATTGTAAGTTGGAGAGGCCCAGTGTAAATCTTTAATATTCGGGAATTTCAACATAATCTGTGGAGGCCAACGACAATATTGGATTGTTGGCAAGTTAGAAAAGGAGCCCAAAGAAAACTGCATTCCCACTTTAACAAGCCGGTGTCCTCATACGGTATAATCCCCTTACAAAGCGTTGTGCTCCACAAGCATATAATAATTAGCACTGCCATCGAGGGCTCCACGCTCGAGATCTTCGTGTCTGTGTGAGGGATCAACAACAGAGGCGAGTGACGGTGCAGCCAACAACAGCCGCCACCACCAGCTTCTGTATGCAGAGGGTGGAGGGCGGGGGGGGGGGGGCGACCGTGTGCTGGCAGGCCTCGTGTAACAGTTCCCCACATCCAGACACATTTAGACATCTTCACAGAATCACATTTGCGTGGCGGCTCCCTCGCAGGCCGTCCGCTAATTGCGTGCTGTGAAGTGTGGCGGGTTCCCATTACCAGGCAGCGCTCGCCCGCCCGCCCGCTCGCTCGCACTCGCTCGCTCCTTCTTGTACATTGTGTAAGAGCGGGCCGTGCGGAAATCACAGTTTAAATGGAGAGGTGAGGGCGAGAGCGCTGTAACATAATGCATCTCCGTGGTGTTAACTGTTTGTTTAATGCATCATGAATAGTTGGAGGCGCGCATGCTGCCGTTTTCTCCCAGGGCCTAATTAAAATGCTCTGCTTATTGTCTGCGTCTTGTTGTTCAGCGTGCAAGTGTCTGCGTGTGTGCGTGTGTGTATGTTTGTGTGTGTGTGTGTGTGTGCTTGTGTGTGTGTGTGTGTGTGTGTGTGTATGCGTGTGTGTGTGTGTATGTGTGTGTGCGTGCCTGAGGGCAGGCGTGCATGTATGTGTGTGTATGTGTGAGTGTGTATGTGTGCCTGTTAATGGTTGTAATCGTGTGTGTGTGTGTGTGTGTGTGTGTGTGTGTGTGTGTGTGTGTGTGTGTGTGTGTGTGTGAGGGTTCATATGTGGGTGTGGTAAAGGGTGTGAATCCCAACACTTAAGTTCTCTGTTCGAGCGGCTCCTGCAGTGGCAGTTACGTCACTGTTAAAACGAATTCCTACAGTTATTCTGCGCTCCTATATCCGGCTGTTTTTAGAAACCCGGTCGTGCTGCACTTCCATTCCCCGTTGCCTCTACAACTATGCAATATGCAAGCATATGCCTTGATTGTGCTCTGCCTCCCTTGGAAGTTGCTTGTGATTAGCAGCATCTGCTAAATTACAAACTTCGTGTAACGTGAATGGAAAACAAGCATGAACATGAACTGGTTTGCAATAAATGTGTGTGAACATTCGCACACATCATTGAACAAACAATGAAGTGATAAACCCATCAATATAGTTTCAGAAAAAAAATGCATTGTGTCATGTATACCTTCAAATATGTTGATATTTTAAGACTTTATCACTTAATATTCGTGAAGACATTGATTCTCTGCAAATGCATTCACCATTCCCAAAACGCCAAGGTGTGGCTGTGTTTTTTTCTGCCAGTGTGCATGCGTGTACCAGGGAATGTGTGTGTGTGTGTGTGTGTGTGTGTGTGTGTGTGTGTGATTGTGTGTGTGTGTCTCTCACAGCCCCTGTGCACTGTGACTGGTGTAAATGGATATTTCACAGGCAGGTCATTTCATGCCTGTGTACTTCCTGACAGCCCTGTGATGATGAGACCGCTGTGAGAGGAATGACGGATGCCCACGCCGGGGGGGGGGGGGGGGGGGGGGGGGGGGGGGGGGGGG
>JAOPUH010000025.1:12790974-12807521 GCA_027123175.1 Urophycis cirrata
TTTGTGAATGGTAAGGGCAGTGTCCCCATTTTAGTTTTTCTATGACAAAAACACTACATGTTTGGAGGTTTTTAAACCACTGAATCGAAAATGTCCCTTGATTTTGTCTCAGACGTGTGGTCACCTTAGTCTAAATAGTTGTATTACACATTTCTGAAGCTATATAATAATAATAATAATAATAATAATAATAATAATAATAATGGAATACGTCAACTCCCATGCAAAATCAAGATCACCCTTAGCTCTTACGTTGGGGTGATATCATTATTTATACATTGAATATTATTTGCGGCCACAAAAATGATTCCAGAAAAAAAGAAAAATTCTTGGAGAAAAGAGCAACTGAAGTCCAAATGAATGTGCAATGTGTTCTCTCTCTCTGTATGCAGATTTTTCAAAATGGAGCCCTACAGAGAAATATACCTTGTTTCTTTACCTTTCAGGAGAAAGGCAATTCACTTGAGATGGACTATCAACTCCCAACTGATACTAAAAAGTGAAGTCTGTACTGGAAGAAATATTCTGTCTTTCATGACAGAATTGAAGAAGGACCCTCACACATTCAAAGAAGAATTCAACAAAGACATGAAAACTGAAGTTAAGGTTCTGAAGCAGGAAATCTATCAGAAACCTTCTGCTATTCTATAGTAGTTCTATAGTATTACTATAGTTATGCTATACATTCCAATAGTAATACTATTATTAATACTGTATCTAGATATTTGTAGTATTCCTTTATCATTTTAAGCAGTATTACTATAGAATATTATACAGTGTTTTTGTAGAGATTTTTTGAACACTTAACCTTGGTTAACATAAGCGTAGCTTTCAATTCCCAAACATAAGCCATAACTCCATTGATAGTCTTACTTTCAGAATATTCCGCCTGCATGGTCTGCCCCAGGACATAGTGTCGGATCAAGACCCTCAGTTTGTTTCCCATTTCTAGAGGGAGTTCTGCCCACTCATTAAAGCAATGCCCAGTCTGTCCTAAAGCTGAAGATCTTTGCCCGAACCCGACAGAACCTGACAGGTCGAGTCGGGTTCGGTCTTAATTTCTGTCATATTACACGGGCACAGGCCGGGCTCGGGCTTGCATGGTAATTGAGTGTTCAGGTGATGCATTTCAATTAGCGCGAGATAGATGCGGAAATGGATGCTGAGGAGGTGAATCAAAAGCTGGCCTTGGGCGGTCACATTTTAGTTGCACCATCAAAGAAAGCAACGTCTGAGGTGTAAACAAGTTTTGACTATAATGAGGTCAATGAGTCAGTGGGTTATGTGAAATGCAAAAAATGCGGCGTTCGACTCATTCTTGAAAAAGAGCTGTGTGTTTGCATTGGAATATGGCGGGCTGTAAGCAGCTTCACTGTGAATACCGAATAATAATACCTAAACCCTAGAATAACAATATGTATTCACAGCGACACTGTGAATACCTAATTAAGAAGAGAATGGATGTGTTGTTCGTGAATGATTCGTTCAATATGAACTAATATTTTATATGACTCGGGAGTAATGAGTCGTCTCAGTGAGTGATTCGTTCATTTTCATGCAGTACCTTCCCTGGCCACATGGCAGTCGCATAAACTCAGTCAGCAGGACAGGAAACAGAAATGATTAGTTCACGACTCACTCAACTGTGCGTCCGTCCTCAGGTTCTTGTTCATTTGTCACGTGACAGCCCAGCCCAGCCCTGCCGTCACACAGCTCAGGCTGTGTGACGAGCAGTAAGCACAACAGTTCGTTCACCGGATTGTTCGTTCACCGGATTGTTCATACGGATCGGTCTCTCGTTCATTTATCACGTGACAGGCAGCTCAGGCTGAACGGTTCGTTCTCGTTCGTTCTTGTTCATCAGATCGTTGATTTGTCACATGACAGGCAGCTCAGGCTGAACGGTTCGTTCTCGTTCATTCATTCGGATCGGTCTCTTCATTTGTCACGTGACAGATAGCCAGTCACTGTTGTGTCATGCTGTCAAACAACAATGGCAGGGAGGATACAGGACACAAGTCACTTTATTGTGGTGTTTATTTGCTTTCCTAGGTCACATGGTTCACACGGTTTGAATTGCTTGTGGCATTTTGTGTAAACTTTGTCAGCTGAAGTAAACCATGTGCCTTCATTGTTGAGTGTTTGAGAAACGCTGTCTTTTTTTTTTTTTTACAACACTCACAAGAGGGCTACAGCGCCACCTGCTGTAAAAATGAACGAAATGACTCAAAAAAAATTCGTTCAATTTACTGTCTGAGAGTAAAAGATCCGAGTCAGTAAAAAGAGTAGAATTTCCCAACACTCAGGTATACATTTCCTCTTTTGAGAAGGGGAGGAAAAGGGGAGTGACCATTCTTTTCAATAAATCAGTATATTTCAATCATACACAAACTGATGCGTGAAATTGGCCTGGTGGATGTCTGGCACCACTTGCGTCCCAGGGAAGACTTTAATTTCATATCACAGGTGCATGGCAGCTAATCTAGACTGGATATGTTCTTGATATGGGCTACTGATTGTAAAGTCAGTAACCATATTGGATGATGCAGTGATGATGGGTTTCATTATTGCCGTTTCTTATTGACTGAAAAAGCAAAGATTAGCTCAGCAGAATAAATTACAGAAATAAATCAAGAGGCTGGAGACAGAGCGTCAACAATCAAAGAAGTAAGAAATAGTACATACAAAGTATACTACATACACAACACAGAACAATGTGCTTACATATATTTTTACATTTATATAAATGCATGTACAATATTTGAACACTTTAATAAATAATAATCAAATGCAGAGACAGTTACTTAATAATATGTTAAGCATTAGTTAGTCCATTACCAGTCATGCTCAACTATGACTGTCGTAATATCATTATTGTTACAATTCATCATTGTTATTATTATCATACATTAATCATATTTACTATCACTATTTCTGTTGCTATCGCTATTGATGTTTTCACTGCCACTGCCATTGCTGCTCTGCATCCCTTCGTCAGCCTGCACTATGCCATGTTTTACTCCCACCTCTTCCCCCCTTTCTCTATCTCTCCCTCAACCCACACGGCTGAGGCAGGAAGCCACGCACCCTGAGCCTGGTTTGTCTGAGTTTTCTGCCTGTTAAAAGGCAGATTTTCCTTGCCACTGTCGCATAAATTGCTTGCTCATGGAGGGAATCTGCTTGGTCTCTGTATATAACATTAAAGAGTTTTGGTCTTGACCTTCTCTCTCTTCAGATAACTTCTGTTATGAATTCGCGCTATATAAATAAAATGTAACTGAATTGACTAGATACATTTATATAGTCTTACAGTTACAGTACAGCCAGTTACAACTGGCCCTTTGATGACAGCCATAATGCTGATGTGGCCAGAAAAAATTGTTTGACACCCCTGAATGGTCAAAACTTTGTGTTCTGTGCAACCACCATAGCTGGGGGTTCCCACCCAGGAGACTGGGAGCAGTGCTGTGAAGTCATCCTACGAGATGTTCCAGTCCAAGCTCTGCTCCATGCTGGTGAACCACCAGGAACTGTTACAAGAACACAGGGAATCCCTGGATGAACCCCTGCACCATGTGCAACAGGCATCCAGAAGCTTGAGGCAGTACCTGACTGAGCAGGGACAACAGGTGTGCCTAACTATCCCTCTCACTCTCTGTCTGGTTAGAACATTTATCAAGACATTACTCACAACAATTACACGAGCTAGCCACATGGTGGCACTAAATAACCATAGACTGAAAATAGTTCTCACTACAGTGATAGTAGTGAGACTTAGCTGACTCAACTGACATTGAGTCAAAGTAGAAAAGGTGAATATAGGTCTAAATGCACTGAAATATGCAATTAATGGCAGCTAAATGACTGAACCTCGAGATTTCATTCAAACTGTATTGCAAAGGTCTAGTTGCGTGTGGCTGTGCCATGTATTTGTCATTTTTGAGATATTTGTGATTAAAAATGCTAAAAAGGCTCATAGAGATAACATTGAGCCTAGCTTAACAATTGTTATGTTTGAGTACACTAATTTCTTTCCAGCCGTAAACTGGGCGCCATAGCTTAGTGGGTAGAGCGTGTTGTCCACTAACCGGAGGGTTGGCTTTTCAATCCCCACCTCAACTGAATTTAACTCAATGATTATGGGCATTCATATGCACAAGTAAATGTATGTATATATGTATTCGAACATTGCCGCACAAACGAGTGATTGAGGGTAAAGTTTAATTATTTGTCGCCGCATGGCAGGCTTCCATGAGGGAACGGATCCACAGGATGACCGAGATGGTGGAAGCGGAGGTCAGATGCGGGAAGGGCCGGCCTGACAGAGTGACGTCGCTGAAGGACGCCATCAAAGAGCTAAGAAAAAAAAAGAAAAGGAAAGATTGGCCATTGGCTGGAGGAAAAGAATATAATAAAAGATACATGAAAAGGAGACGAAAAAGAGAGAGCAGAGCGAGGAGGAAGCAGGAAGCAGGAAGCATGAAGAAGGAACAGCTACTCTACCACTGTAATTACTATTACTACTATTCCTGACATTGGAAAATGCAATTCTAATCAGGGTCTATAGTTGCCTGCTTACCTAGAAGGTGTGTAATAATTGTTACCTGCCTGGTTCAGCTATACAGAATGGGTCTTATATTTGTGTATAATATATACAGTATGTATATGAGGGAAGATAACACAAGGTATTTATACAACACTAAGACGGTAAAGGGTTAATGGAGAAGTGAACCTGATGGTCTGGGGGTCACACACACACACACACACACACACACACACACATGCATACACACACATGGATAAATCGATTTGAGGAACATGATGATGGGGGTGTGATGATCACAATACAGTGTGACCATTATATACCCAGTACAGTGTCTGTAATCCGATTGGATGTAAATGAATCACATGATGTTTTGAGTCAAAATAGAAGCAGTTGAAATTAGCATCAAAATTAAGCTCAGCCATAAGAACCCCCAACCCTTACGCTATGGCTGAGGTTTGGGTTAACTGCTTGTGAAAGTTATGTTTTAGTCAAACTAAAGACAACACAGCACAACAAACAGTAATGTAGTTACAGTGCACAGCTCAAACAGTCCTGTGCCATATACCTGTAGTTAGTGCTCTCTGGTTGAATATTCTCACGTGCTTCAGCTGGGGTCCCTTACAAGAACCTCTGGAGCCATGTGCCAGAGCGTTCCTTTGCAATAAGTCTGTGCCAGGGCAGCATTGCTGGACAATCGAACACAGTCGAAGTCTGCTAACTTCACCACGCCCGATCGCAACACTAGCACATTGACGGCTTGTAGATTCCCCTGGTGGGTAAACACTCCCAGCAGCTTTACGATGTTGTCATGCCTCAACATAGGGAAAGATGGTGCACATCTTGGGGAGCTCTGGTTTTAGTTATCCTCTCATTGACAACTCTTGCATATACTGTATGTGATGCTTTTAAAGCAATACTGTCGATTTGAAAGACAATGGGACACCGTCCCCTGTGACTCCATCCACCAGCTCAAGTCTACCAGCCCCACCTCAGCAGGGGCCCTGGCCTCTTCACAACTGCCCATCCCAGTGGCTCCGTCTTCCTCCTCCCACACTGCATCGACAGTTCTGTCTCTTCCACGCCACGTACATGCCACGTACCAGCCTGCTTTAAAACCTCCACCATCATCTCCATCTCGACCATCCCCAAAAAAAACAAGAACCACAGGTGTTAATGACTAAAGACCCATTGTGGTAAAAACGAAACCCAGCAGAAGGGGCACCGGCGCAGGGGACGACAGTGAGCGCTGAATGAAATCAACCAAGGTGTTAGAGTAAAGATCAAAGTTTTAACATTCAGTTAACAAGCGAACAGGCAGAGTTCAACAGAGCAATACACTTGATACAGCTGTCTCAGAAGTGCAAGCCAAGTACTGTTGGCGAGCCCCTTATATATGGTATGGTAAACAAAGTTGTGCATGCGCAAGGAACTTTGGTGTTCTTTGGCTGGCCTTGACAGTTAGTAAAATATGGCTTGTGCCCTCCAGACAGATACCCCTTTTAGATCCACTTTTAGAGTCATTAAAGGTTAGCTAACAGTAAATTATTAGCAACACATTTATGCATACATGGATAGGCATAAAAAGGGTTTGTCATTATGACAGGCCCATTCAAGATTTTGATCATACACAGAACACAAGTTCATAGAAAGGTCAGGTGGCTTATACACAAAATTTAAGTTCATAGAAGGGTTAGGTGGCTAATTTTCCCATTACATGTCCCACCTGTACAGTGTACCATGTGTACCACCAAATAAATAACCAACCCACTCCTGGACCCCCTGCAGCTGGCTTACAGAGCCAACAGGTCTGTAAGTGACGCCGTCAACATGGCCCGTCATTTCATCCTCCAGCACCTGGTCTCCTCTGGAACGTACACCAGGATTCCGTTCGTGGATTCACCCCTGATTCATCTGCACATGCATCTCATTGCATCTCTTCCCTTCAACAACATCAATCCATTCAAATGAAAGTCGAATTCAGTTGAACATTGTTAACCAGTGAAAATATCAATGGGCATCATCTGCAACACAACAGTGCTTTGGTTAAGGATAGGGCTACTCACAAGGGCAGCATGTATGCACATACATACTGGTCCACACCTTAGACCATCATCAGGAGAACTAATATCATTTACATTTACATTTATGGCATTTAGCAGACACTTTTATCCAAAGCGACTTACAAAAAGTTCTTACAAACATTTAATTGCTGTTAATATAGTAGGAAAGTCACCAGAACAAGTTTCAAACATTTCAATTGCTAGGTTAACCTTTGCTAGTATACAACATCTCTGGCTAAGGGCCAAGTTGCAAAGAGCAATTACAAAGTGGCAAGACGTACAAAATACAAAATCTTTTTTTGGGGAGGGTAGGTAGAGGATGGATGTTATGCCGGCTTGAGGTGAACCTCTGAACAAATGAGTCTTGAGTCTCTTCCAGATGGGGAGTGCCTCTGCAGTCCTGACATTGGCAGGGAGCTTGTTCCACCACTGCAGTGCCAAAACAGAGAACAGTTGTGATTTCGCTGGCTGACCTTTTCCTCCTTTTAGTTATGGAGGTACCAGTCGACCAGCTGAGGTAATTGAGCAGAGTGCTCGAGCAGGGGCGTGGGGTTTCACTAATGTTTGGAGGTAGGTAGGGGCAGTTCCATTAACAGTTTTGTAGGCCAGTACCATCATCTTGAATTTGATGCGAGCCACAACAGGGAGCCAGTGGAGGTCATGGAAGAGGGCACATGGCAGAATTTGTGTTAAACACAAGCCATGCTGCAGCATTCTGGATCCACTGCAAAGGTTTTATCATGGTTGCAGGGAGTCTGCCTAAGAGCTAGTTGCAGTAGTTGAGGCAGGAGATGACAAGTGCTTCGCTCACCGTCAGGAATTCCATCGCTGTAGAGTGTGCAGTCTTGAAGCCAGACTGATGGGGATCAAGCAAGTCATTTTCTGAGAGGTAGGAGAACAGTTGGTTAGAGACTGCACGTACAAGGGTAGAAAGGAATGATAGCAGAGATACCAGTTTCTAGTAGTAGTTCTGGATGTCAGCAGTGTCGAGGGTAGGTTTCTTGAGGAGTGGTTTGACTTTGACCCAGTTTTGAAGAGTGCTGGGATGAGACCTGAGGTGAGGGAAGAGTTAATGCAGGTGGTGATGAACGCTAGGATGTCGGTAGAGTTGGCCTGGAGAAGGGAGGAGGGGATAGGGTCAAGAGGACAGGTGGTCCTATGGTTGGATGTGACCAGTCTCAGGACCTCTTTGGAGGAGAGAGGGGTAAATCAGTTAAGTCTAGCAGAGGTGGGAGTGGGGGGAGGGAGGATAGCAGTAGAGGAGGGGCTAGGGAAGGTAGGAGCAGGGATAAGGGAGATGCTGATGTCCGTCACCTTCTTGGTAAAGTAGTCGGAAATATTGTCAGCAGTGAGTGAGGAAGGGGGGAGGGGAGGGAGGGTTGAGAAGAGAGGAGAACATGGAAAACTTTTCTGGGGTTGGAGGCAGAGGAGTTGATCTTTGTTACGCCCTGGCCTAGGGAATACTGAAACATAACATAGCGATCTCTTTCTCTTCCTCACTTTCAAGAATGTGTCACCAAACACATAGAATGCAGTCCAAAATAAAGGGAGTTTATTTACCCAAACGAAATTCAAGAATGCAGGGTGAGCATAGCCTAAAATGATAAACAAAACAAGCTGGGTTTAAATCTCACTTGCCTATACTCCAAATAACATAGCGATCTCTTTCTCTTCCTCACTTTCAAGAATGTGTCACCAAACACATAGAATGCAGTCCAAAATAAAGGGAGTTTATTTACCCAAACGAAATTCAAGAATGCAGGGTGAGCATAGCCTAAAATGATAAACAAAACAAGCTGGGTTTAAATCTCACTTGCCTATACTCCAAATAGAGTCAATAGAAAAACAGGTTTCCTACCTCACTCCCTAACCAGAAAACAGTAGAAAAGATACCACAAAGCAAAAGCTACTCACCCTACCAAAACTGGACTGAACCATACGTACAACATTCACAAATGAGATTCAAGATCTCATAAACACAAACAATTGCGATTGCCACACTGGCCAGAGCGGGTCAGAACTGCGAGAGAGAGCGAGAGTCTGCTGCCGGCTCCACTTTTGAATGTCCCCCAATCAGCAGCCTCCAGGATTTCCTCCAATCAGCAACCTCCACCTGAACAGGTACATTGGGACACAAAGTGATACAGCTCCCCCCCTTGACAGGGAGGGATAACACAACACAGACCAAAAGCTAGCATAACTGAATACAAATTATGACCTCTAAGGTCATAACACCCCCCTACCTAAGATCAAACATATCTTCCCTTAAGACATGTTTGACCTAAAACCCTGCACGTGACAGAGCATCAGCCACAACATTGTTGCTACCTTTAATGTGTTTTACCTCGACATTGAAAACCTGCAGTAACAGTGACCAGTGCATGAGGCGCTGATTGTTGTTGCGCATCCGGGACAGGAACACCAGGGGATTGTGGTCTGTATATACCAGGATGGAGCTCGAGCCTACATAGACCTCAAAATGTTGTAGAACTAATAGCAGGGCCAGATATTCCTTCTCAATGGTGCTGTAGTTCACCTGGTGTTTATTTTTTTTTTAAAGATTTTTTTTTTAAAGAAACATACTGGATGCTCAATCCCGTGATCATCCTCCTGCAGCAACACAGCACCTGCACCATGAGCGCTCGCGTCTACCTCCACCTTAAAGGGATGCAAAAAATCAGGTGCAGCCAGTACTGGCGCACTGCAAAGGAGGGCTTTAGCAGAGTCAAATGAGTCCTGGCATTCAACTGTTCACAAATACTGACGGGAAGGACTCACTAAGCTGGTCAGTGGTGCAGCAACACTAGCAAAGTTCTTACAGAACCCACGATAGTAGCCACCCCCAGAAACTGACGCAGCTGTCACCGCATCTCTGGTACAGGGAACTCCAAAATGGCCTGAATGTTGGCCAAAAGGAGGCGCGCTTGTCCCTGTCCTTCCTGTTTTCCCAAATATGTGACCACCGCTTTACCAAATTCACACTAGGCCAAATTCAACATCAGAGAAAGCACCCTCTAAACAGCAGAAAACTTCCTGCAGTGTGTCTAAATGCTCAGACCAGGTGGAAGAATATGCTACAATGTCATCCAGGTATGCCTCACAATTTTTCACACCTCACAGGACAGTGTTCATCAGCCTTTGGAAGGTGGCAGGTGCGTTTCTCAACCCGAAAGGCATAACGGTGTACTGGAGGAAATAATCTGGAGTGACAAACGCTGAAATTTCGGATGCACGCAGTGAAAGGGGCACCTGCCGATAACCTTCAATAGGTCCAGTTTAGTGATGTACCTGGCAGATCCTACCCTATTAACACAATCATCCATGCGGGACAGAGGAAAGGAGTCTGGTTTAGTAATGGCGTTCACCTTGTGGTAGTTGTTACAAAAACGAAGAGTTCGGTCAGATTTTGGCACCAGGAGCGAAGGTGCGACTGGAACTCGGGACAGCAAAACCATTTTCTAACGGGTAGGCAACCTCCGTCTGCATCACCGCCCGCTTCACATGATTAATGAGGTACGCTTGCTGCTTAATGGGCCTGTGGTTCCACACATCTATGTCAAGCATGAGGACCATTGTCTGGGTGGGTTTTGAGCAGTGCAGCATGACCACGAATGAGGCGGCAAATGTCACTTTTAGCCGGATTACACAAATATGACAAATGCTCCTCCAAGTTTCCCAAGATTTTGGAATTCTCCAAACTTTCACCAGGAACTGAACTAGACTGCTCGCACAGCCTGTCTTCTTTCGGACTGTAAGGCGGTGAAACCATAGAGGCTACAGATGAGGCACATGGCTCAGGAAGCACGGATGGGGCACCTCATGAGGACCACAAAACTTGGCCTAAGAACCAACAACAGGAAGCAAAACTAACACACAGTTACCTGGGTGAAAGTTGTGATTGAGTGCGTTTTTATCAGACCGTTTCTTCATTTTAGAGAGGGAACTATGTGCCAGCTCACATGCAGCATGTAACCTCTCCCTGAATTAACTCACAAAGTCTAGGATATTATGCGAGGGACGGGGCCGGTCTGCAAGCCACCTCTTTCGCAGAAGCCGCAGCGGACCATGCACAGTGTGCCCAAAAACTAATTTGGCTGGACTGAAACAAGAGACTCCTGCATGGTTTTCAAAATGGCGAACAGGACCAGTGGCAGACCCTCATCCCACTCCCTTTTAGACTCAGCACAGTATTTTTGAAGCATGGACTTTAATGTTTGGAATCTCTCCAGTGCCCCCTGACTCTGGAAGATACGCACTGGACACCTGATGCTTAATGGACAGCTCCTACATCACCTGTGCAAAAACTTTCGACATGAAATTAGATCCCTGATCAGTTTGAATGTGTTTTGGCAAACCAAAGGTGGAAAAGAACTTGACCAGAGCTTCAGGAAAATGTGTGGCTGCTCACATTATGGTCAGCATGTACTGATGTCCAGTCTTTGTTTTTGGCAAGGGACCAACACAGTCAAGGATGACATGCTCAAAGGGCTCACCGATCGCTGGAATTGGGTGTAAAGGAGCCGGACAAATAAACTGGTTCGGTTTGCCGGTAGTCTGGCAGATATGGAACGATCGACAAAAGCTGGCCTCATCAGACTTTAACCCTGGCCAAAAGAAATACTGGAGCACACGGTGATATGTCTTTTTAACGCCAAGATGACCGGACAAGTTGTGATCGTGGGCTAAACTCACTTGAGCACTTGAGGACGAAACTCTTTTGGCACAACAACCTGAGTAACCACATCACACTACAAACCAGACATTGGGGACCATTTACCCACTAACACACCTTCATCAAAGAGGTAAGTCATAGGCAGTATATCGTTTTTGTGCTCCCGAGCAGCAGACAGACAGGCAGCCAGCGTACTGTCAGATTGCTGCGCTTTAATTAATTGATCTTTTCTGCCAAACACAACTGTTTGTCATCTGTTTCCCCTCAACAGAAAGAGACTTGTTTTCCGGTTCAGAAGATGGACTGACCGAGACCTCAGATGTGTTCAAAAATGAGTCATAAAGATTGACTAGGCTTATTCTTCATGACAGACTGCGGGCATTTCCAGGACAGGGGACAGAAACGCGCTCTTGTGAGTCAGAGCAAATTCATCCGCGAAAACAGCACCTTGAGAGAGACACAACTTTTTGCTCATTTGAATACACAATGATGCGCTCTGGCAAGCACCTTTTGAACGCACAAGCACAAGCTCTCTCAGCGGTGCAAAATCCTTCGTCTTGATGGCATGACACCACTAATCAAAAAGCACGCCTTTTTCACGCACAAACTCAACATATGTCTGGCTGACACTTCACACATTTTTTTTATTTTTGTCTGTAAGCCTCGGGTACTAACTCATAGGCAGGTAATACACTAGCTTTAACAATGTCGTAATTTAAGCTCTGTTCAACAGTGAGGGCGGCACACACCTCCTGAGCTTTACCTACCAGCAACACTGGAACAACAGAGTCCCAACATCCTTTGGCCAGTTTAAGGTGGCTGCAATGCGCTCAAATGCGCTAAAGTAGGAGTCCACCTCGGACTCTATGAAAGCACTCTCTGCAAAGAGCCTACTCAGGCTCCTACTCTGTTGGAGAGAGTGCGGGTCTTGCTGGGTGACAGGGTTACGGGAATCGACATTAGGCTGAGGAGAGGGCTTTCAGGTTACTGCGGGTGGTGACAGTGTGGGGGGGGTAGGAGGAACAGGAGGGGGACTTCAAGGGGAGAGAGAAAGTAATGGTCAGATACAGGTAGCGGGGTAACTGAGAGTGTGCAGGACCTTGTGAAGACAAGGTCAAGTTGGTTCCCGGCTCTGTGGGTAGGAGGAGAATGAGAGAGTGTTAGGTCAAATGAGATAAAAAAAAGGTTGTAAAGTTAGATGATTGCAACTTCTCTGGTTGGATGTTGAAGCTGCCCAGGACAACTAGCGGAGGACCGTCTTCAGGAAAGCAGCTGAGTAGGGCATCCATCTCATCAAAGAAGTCATGGAAGGGACCCGGAGGACGGTAGATGACTGCAATGTAGAGCTTGATAGGAATGGTGATAGCAACAGCGTGGAGTTCAAACGCTGATTTGGTCAGGTGTTCCAAGGGTAGCATCCAGTAGGACCACTTGGGTGAGATGAGGAGTCCAGTCCCCCTCCTCGCCCTGAGGGTCTTGGGGTGTGTGAGAAGGAGTAGGCCGTAGAGAGGGCAGCCAGAGTGTCTGTGTTGTCTGGGGTGATCCAGGTTTCTGTTAGGGCCAGGAAGTGGAGGGTCTGGAGGCAGGCATAGGCCGAGATGGAGTCTGCCTTCCTGACCGCCGATTAATAATAATAATAATAATAATAAATTTTATTTGTAAAGCGCTTTTCATAAAATAATCTCAAAGTGCTACAGAAACCAAAAAGAGAAAAAAAAACAACACGAAGGGCAAGAACACAATTGGCAGTTCCAGAGTCCGCCCATCACTTCAAGGTCAGTGCAGACAGGGAGAGATCAGTAGAGCAGATTGGAAGGGGTGCACCGTCGAGCATTGGGTCATGGACGGCGTCTGTGTCGGGTAGATGTCCTATCTAGGATAGGGGTTACACACATGGCTATAATACACAATGCAATACACAAGGATTAGGGTTAGCAGAGAGCTAGAGGGCTTCCTCGAGGGACTCCCGCAGAGCGACTCCCTTAGTCTTAGTTTGCCGGTCCTGATGCTAACAACCCTAGTACTTATCTGTACAGATGCTAACCGTGCGGTCTTAGCCCTGCCCAGCAATCAAGGTTATTGTCTACATCTGAGAGGCCGAAACTTATGCATCGGTTATGGTTCCCCGTAGTGATCACGTAGTGATCACGCAATGGCCACGCAGTTGCTTGGACGCAGTCATGAGACCGTGATGGTTCTGCGTGGTGTTTACGTGTCGAAATGCAATTCAATGCCACACCGGTAGAGGGCACTATGTTTTATTGGTTTTTATGGTCCTTGTAATTCCTTGCAGACACCTCGTACAGGTTTGTGTGCTTGCGAACTTCCTCCGCCAGACGCTCTTCCAGGTTGTTCATTCTCAAAAACTCAAAACTCTTGCAACTCTCTCAAACAACCACCTCAAACTGACTCGAAGACTTTTAAAAATGGCAGTGTTTATGTTTATTATATATTCAATTTATATAGTGCATTTCTAGAACCCAATGTGCTGGAACAACATCACTGTTCTGTTTAAAGCAACAACATAAAAACTACATAAAACAATGGTGCCCAAAACCTGACTCCCTAATTCACTGTTAGGGTATCAGGTTTTGGGCACCAATGTTTAATGTAGTAGTAGTTCCTCCTAAACAGGCTCCTAAATGAATAAAGTTAAAGTGTACAAAAGAAGCAAAGGCACAGGAGAAAAGAGGGGTAAACAGAGGATTTAAAATTTATTTCCATCAAAGTCATCATCAACTCAGGGACACAGAGCTTACAAATGTGAGAAAGGGCCGAGAGGGGAGCCAGCGGCTGTGGGGAACAGTACGGCGATCACAATGCACACAAGGGTGAAGGTGCGAAGGCGAAAATTAACAGACACAAAGAAGTCACTACACAGGGGGGGCGATGCGTCAGGGTATGGGGCGGGGGGAGAAAGCACTGCGTTACCGTAGTAACAGTAGTTGATTTGCCATTTACACATAAGATAACTAATGGCATGAATAATCTACTCATATAAATAAACATCTGGTATCTTTCTGATAAAAGCTGGTGTATATAATTACAATTTCCCTGGAGTATTTATTATTTTATTTGTTTTTATCCAGGAATACATGTCTAAAATATAAATTTCCAAAGGTTGCACAAACTCAAGACGGAGACCCTGTGGGTTGTCTAGACCAGACTAGGGGTCCATTAAAAAGTGTATTTTTGAAAACCTGTGAATAAAAGAGCTTTGTGGGGAACATCACTGCACAGACAAGTCTGTGATTGGTGGGAAACCCATGTAAAAACCCAGCTCATAGGAGATTATACCATCCTTCACACTCACCTAGTCTACTCAAACCCTTAGATTTACAAAGCAGCCTCAGGTTGGTCATGGATAGCTACCTGGATTGGGGGTGAGGGTGGGGGATGTCATGTGACTTGACAGTTAGTCAAAGACAACACAGTCGTACTTGGACATTTAGAGATCAGGAGCACACCAGGGAATCACAGTATCCACAGCCCATTGGGTATTGCTCAATTTATTCTGTGGCAGATGACAGAGAGATCTCTGCAGCTCTTTTTTGGAGGAGGAAGGGCCAGATGGCCATTAGAGTAGAACGGTAGTAGTCTTTATTAGTCGTTATTAGTCGTTATTACCATCGTCATCAAGTATAGCTCGAAATATAGAGGTAAAGATAGACACACAAACAAAGAGAGAGA
Organism: Urophycis cirrata; assembly: GCA_027123175.1. NCBI lineage: Eukaryota > Metazoa > Chordata > Actinopteri > Gadiformes > Phycidae > Urophycis > Urophycis cirrata. The sequence continues at coordinate 12,805,943 of JAOPUH010000025.1, forward strand.
GAGACAGAGAGAGAGAATAAACATAAAATTAACATAAGTATTAAATCCATCAATAAATGTATACATAAAAAAAGTAAAAAAGCCTCTATATTTTTACAACATAAATAAAGCAGAATGAAACTGCTAAAAGATAAAAAATAAATGTGTCTGTGCTTTCATGTAGATCACATGGAGCATACCTCAGAAATTCTTTTTTTTTACAACTTAACTTCTGACATTTATATGGCATTATAGTGAATACAACACGTGAATAACAACAATAAAAGAAATCATCATCATAATCAGAAATAAATTGAAAATAATAATACACTCAAAACGAAAATGAAATAAAAAACACATTGGTTTTTGCTGTGAAAGACGTATGTCAATGGCGTAATAAGCCTGCTGCTCCACACAGATGAGCTACACATCCAATGTAATGCATAGAAACTACCATGTAATGAAAGACTACTCATCCTAACAATATACGGCAGGTTGGTGCCAATTATACAGTATGGGTAAAAAGCTGAACATACAGTAGGCCTCTGATATAAAACTCTACTGAGAGCAAAGAGTGCCAGGCCAACACGCAGAGAGATAAAGTTGGCACAGGAGAAGAGGTTTAAGACCTTTACTTGTTGTATGGCAACACCTTGGAATGCATCCTGATCCACCAGAGTGCTTTTTGAATTTAAAATCAACAGCAAAATGTCAATATGCATGCTGTTTTGGCTACTTCTACAAAGGTCTCTATTTACACAATCTTACAGCTATGTGGTTCTGTCCTGAGCATGAAGCTGGCAAAGAAACGCAATGTGTGTGTGTGTGTGTGCATGCGTGTATGTGTGTGTCTGTGTGTGTGCGTGTGTGTGCACGCATTTGTATGCTTGTGTTGGTGTGTTTGTGTCCATGTGTGTGCAAGCAGGACATCTACACGAACAGAAACTGTATTGTATATTATGGCACATTCAATATTCAAAAGCAAAGCAAAGCTGTTAAGTACGAATTCAACAGAACAAATACCGCGATAGCAAGACTGAGAACAACTGAAGAGATTCTGCCGTTGACTCATTAAAAAGGAATCAAAGTTGTTCTACTTCACACAGTTACGTCTCCCGGTAAGGAGCACCAAAGCGTGCACCAAAGCAATTGTAATGCCCCTAACACATGATATCTCTAGATGTACCACCACCACGGCATCGCAGAAGTCAAGACGAAAAAACAAACAAAACCACGACAGGCCCTCCCTGGGGCAGGACTATTGTCGGAAAGCGACAAACGTGTCGGAAATAAAGGAGAGCAAACACAAAACGCACCACTCAGGAGAGAGAGAGAGAGAGAGCTAAGACGGCTTCCGGGAAATGGAGCTAATGCTGCGGGAGAGAGAGGGTGAGAGGAGGGTTGAGAGGAGGTGGGGGAGCAGAGTCTGAATGACCATGCTAGCAGCTAATTTACAGTGTGCAGGAGGTAAGTAAGAGGGGGAGGTTGGCCAGGCTAGGCCTGAGCCTAGCGTGGTCAAGGTTAGGTGGGAGAGAGAGAGAGAGAGAGAGAGAGAGAGAGAGAGAGAGAGAGAGAGAGAGAGAGAGAGAGAGAGAGAGAG
>JAOPUH010000025.1:12894240-12909950 GCA_027123175.1 Urophycis cirrata
ACTATTATTGTGGCAGCTACTGTAATCTCGTCATGTCCTGTGATGTGATGACAATAAACACTTCTTGTATCTTGTATTGCAAAAACAACCTCATATATCATGAATGGGGTATGTGGCAGCCTCACCTGGCTCGGTGCCCTCCACCAGACCGGGTGTGGGGCTGTCAGCTCTCTCAATGCGAAGGCGATCTACAGGCGGCAGAGCGCCAATGTCCCATGAAGCCCTCGCCTTGTTGTGTACGTCTCCTTCCATCAGCGATACTCAGAGCGGGGTCTCACGCTTGACAGATACGACGGCAGAGACAACAAGTCTACCTTTTATTGGAAATAGTTTTAGTTACTTTAAAAGTTTAGGAGATAAGCCATGTTCTTAATGCATGGCACGAGTGAAGAGGGGCTGTTTAAAATGTGCAAAATACAAAATGTTGTTATCAACAGCGTTTATGTTTAAGATTACAAGTTCTCTTTCCTGTGAAGACCCGCGTGTCCACTGATATTGAGAATTCAGATGAGAAACATCGATACAGGAACTGAAGGCAGCTGTCATTGCTGCTAACTTGGCAAAAACCTGAAGTAGACTTGCCGCAGCAATATTCATGTTATACTTCAGCATTAAACACTCACCTTGCCAGTGTATATTTTGTTCGATGGGTTGATAGCATGCATCTCCAGGAATTAATGCATTTGATTTCGTTGCCAATAAGTCGCTTCTTTTAGTTGACAAGCGAGTAAACTTGAAGGAAAGTACTTTCGGTATAAACTCCTGCTCTACAATTTACGGAAGTAGGAATTGTGGGATATGGGGTTCTTTTTTGACCACTTTCACTGAAAATCAAAATCCAAAGCCCGACAAACCAACTGCAACGAGCCAGTGTGATGTTTACAGCAATGTGGATTCAACCAAACAGAAATAATTTTAATCTGTGATTCAAACGTAAGTAAGTAAGTAAATCCATTTGATTTACTTACTTACTTACGTTTGAATCACTCATCATTGGGCCTCAAACCTCTTTCTTCAATGCTCCAATGTCAGTATGTATGTACGTTTGTATGCGAGTGTATCGTTTCAAATACATTGAAAACACTAACACTGTGTCCCAACTTCCGAACATTGAACGCAATCTGTAATAGTAGATCATATGGTCTAGATGTGGTCAGAGAGATGGATGTGGTGTGCCAATATATTAGTTCGATCGATTTAGTAGTTGACGAGTTTAGTAAAAGCACTTGAACGCAACACACGGGGGGGGTGGCCTGTTTTCGAACTCGTCGCGCGGAAATCGAAAGACAGACAACCAGCCACAACAGTTCACAGCGAACATATGGCTACTGTGGACATAAACGCCATCCTACGCTATCGACGATTGCCACGCATGTTTTTACTGAAGACGACGCCATGATAAAATCGCATGTGACTATGCAGATATTTTAATGTTAGGTACGTATTTGTGATCTTTTTCTGGGGGAGGGGGTGTTCTATTTGAAATAACGCTAGAGATATCCTAGCTAGCGCTGGATCTCACACGGTGAGTGCTACACACACGGCCCAGGTCTCGCGATACGTAATTACAGTTATATGCCTGCTGGTAGGATAGCTGCACTTATCTGAGCTAATGACACGACGTCATTCATTGTGCTGTTGTTGTTTCTTTCCAGGTTTGTCTATTTACATTTAAGGTCACATTTAAGATGCCAATTCGAGCCTACTGCACGATTTGCTCGGATTTTTTTGACCATTCTAGAGACGTCGCGGCCATCCACTGTGGCCATACCTTCCACTATGAATGGTAAGATAATACAAAGGTTTATATATTCAATAGTCATAGCATTCATTTATGTAACATTAACCTTATCACATTCGTTTCTACAGTCTCCTTAAGTGGTTCCAGGCAGCCCCTACTAAAACATGCCCACAATGCAGAAAACAGGTGACATTACATTCAACTCGACATGGAGGATTGCACTTTCTATTTCTTAAACAAAAGCTCTCACCTACACAATGTGCTATGGTTGTTGATGATGTCCGTCGGAATAATCTTGTTTATACGCAGGTTAGCACCAGACATATCATTACCAAGCTGTTCTTTGACATTGGAGAGCAGGAGGGGACACCAGTCGATCCAGAGGGGTTACAGGTACTACTAACGTACACTAGCGGCACAAATGACCAGTAGTTTAATTTGATCACAACAATAACATTTCCTCATATTAATTTCCCTTTTCAGAATGAACTTGACCGCATAAAAGCCACGTTGAGTACAAGAGGTAGGAGAGATATCATGCAAACAGACCTGCCACTTGTGGCGATGTGCTGATGTTAATCGTGTATATATATATACATATATATATATATATATATATATATATTTATTTTTTTTTTTTTTAAACGTCACTATCCCTTTAAGTGATGCCTGTCTTTTATTTTCTCTGCAGATAGGGACTTCAAGGAGAAGCTGAAGGCATTGGAAGGCCTGAAGAGCACCGTGGACCGGCAGCGGCGAGAGCTTGACAATGTGCGAAAGGAGATGGGTGATAAGGATATGCTCTGTTCTGCTCTCAGGGTAAGCAGCTCTCTGCTGGGTCCGCTGGAATCCAGTCCACAGCATCAGCTATATCATCGCTGAGCCAACGTCTACAGCAAGCATCATAGCATGTGGGATGTGTCTTGTGTGACACAGAAACAGATGACGTACCTGGAGACCCAGCAGAACGATGCCCAGTCTGCCAAGGAGGAGGCCCGCAGGTTAAAGACCAAGATGAAGACCTATGAAAGGTACCTGATGATACATACTTTATACATACATATTTATATATATATGTATATGTGTATAAACTTCATATTGTCATCCATTTTATATTTATACTTTTATTATATATACTGTATGTTCTTTTATTGTGTACTTGTTTTAGTTTTTTGTGGGTTTTTTTGTTTTCACCTATTTCGTAAATGACGAGTTTTGAAATGGCCCTGAACTTCCCGATGTTTTGCAAATATTTAACCCTTCAAACCCCAGCTACTAGTAAGCATTAACACTGACGGCTGCGCTACATTTGTAGTCCTCTTCACAATGCATGAGTGTGACAATGTTGTTGTGCCTGTCCAGTCTGGACCGTCTGTTACAGGGCCACAGAGAGGAGGCGGAGGCCATGATCTCAGACATGGGGGTCAGTCAGAGCTCTGTGGAGCAGCTCTCCATCTACTGCATCTCCCTGAAGAAGTAAGGCATGTCCATATGTGGTCCATCACCACCAAAACACTAAGCACTGCATCCATGCACACTTAGGACATGCGTCTGTGATGTATGTATTCTAACTCTGCCTGTTACTAGGGAATATGACAACCTAAAGGGTGGCCTCAGGTCTTCAAATGACATGTGTGAGAAGTTGAAGAAAGAGATGTTTGCCTCCAACAACAAGGTAACACAACACTTGACTGTGACATCATCTATTGAGCGGAAAATATGCATTTCAACTGATAATACATATTGTGTGTAGTTGGAGCGAGGCGATGATCATCTCCTCTACCTCCGTATATTCCTGCAGTTACAGAAGGCCTCCATGGAGGCGTCCAGGAACAAAGAAGACATGAAGGCTCTGCAGAACGATCTAGCCAGTGCCGACAAGGAGATCTCTGTAAGGCACCGGATGCTCAGACTCGAGGAACGGACATACGGTTCCACTGTTTGTCTGTCGGTCTTGTTTATGTTGGTATTTGTTTTTAACAGAGTCTCAAGAAAAAGGTGGAGATCCTCCAGAAGACTCTGAGCACGCCAACGCGAACCAATGAAGCCATCAGCCGCCTGGTTTTTGAGAGGTTTGTCGACCCTTGGATACGAACCATCTTGTTTTTGGTTACTGCTCTCTTGAATTGAAAGAAAGCACACACACACTAAAATGAAAGCATAAATTGAGTTGATTTTGAGTTGGGCTTTCATTCGTGGAATTTTCTATTCTCTCTTTAGATTCACAGATCCATTCCATGTGTTTGTTTCGTTAAGCAAATGCCTCGACTGATCGACTGGCTGACTAATGAGTAATCATGATGTTGTCTGTGTCAAAGCCCCGCCCCCCTGGAGCTGAAACATCCCAGGCTGCACCAGCCGCCAGACTGTCAGGATATAGACCTCAACATGGCCTTCGACATCGCCACTCCGGACGACACCAACAAGAGACACGCCCACGCGCCCTCAAAAAAGTTGCGCTTGGACCCTACTGGGTGAGAACACCCTAGGTGGAAGGTCAAGGATTATCTGCTCATTTATTTTGTTCCTCTGGTGTTACCCTGTGCTATGGCGTGACATGGAAATACACTGACAACTGATTTATAACAATACATGTTTGTTTTTGTTTGTTTTCTTTCAGCCCGTCAGTGTCCAGACACAAAGAAAACAGCTCTACGGGGACCAGGGATGCCGAAGGCTCCATGGACCCGTTCTTCCGGAACTCTCTGCTGTTCAGGAAGAAGACATTTGGCAGCATGCTGGAGCCTCAGAGGGCCAAGGCAGGAACAGTAAGTCTCCCACCTGTCCCCTAGCCTCGAGTAAACTCTAAACTCAGTGGTTTTTTTCAGCTTTAGGACCATATTCACGTATTCATTCATTGACTAGGTTGTGTTTACTGTGCAGTCACGTTGTTTCTTAGATGTAAATAGATGAATATGTTTGTGTCATTGGTTAATAAGATGGCTCAATAACAGTTGAGTTGGAGCACATTTTTTTCTGAATTATGATTATTAAGAACTGTTTTCGTTTCAGGTGCTGTCTGGCTATGATGGATTAGGAGGGCGAACTAAATTCATTCAACCTGTATCCTTCCCTTATGGACATTGGGAAACCGATGTCGTATTGACCTGTTTTGTCATTGTATTTCGTTGTGTATATTCCCCTAATAGAAAGGCTACACTTAGATGTGTTGCTGTGGTGGCCCAGATGGCCAGGGTCCAGACACAGCAGAAACCTCATCCTAAAGCAGTCAGTACCTACACTGTTGTTTGTTGTTAAAAACTGCATGGAAAACACAGAGGGCCAGGAATTGTTAAATGTTGTATTTATTTTGTAAAGGTAAAAAAAAAAAAAACGATTTTTAAAGAATATATTTTAATCTGTCAAATGTGTCTATGTGATTTACTAAGAGCCATAATAATCCAAATATCCGTTTCCCTGAGTACACATGTGTTAAAAGTACAAGTGTACTATGTGCTGCTTCCAGGCGTAGGACACACTCCTTTAAGTATTGGTTCACCTGTCCTTGACCGAGCCCCCCCCCCTCCAGTCTCCGATGGCAGACCTCCGGCCGCTGATGAAAGTCAAGAGGAAGAACGTGACCAGGCCGCCCACCCGTAAGATGTCCTCCTGTCTCACTTTGGACACTTTCCTCGAGTGAAGAGCGTGGACTTGATCGGTCAGGTCAATGCAGTGCAGGCTTTGCTCTGCACACAGTGGGATGGAAATGAACTCATTGGACAGAAAGGGTCGAGTACGAAACTCATTTATTTTCACATGGTCTTGGGATGCGATACTGACGACCATCATAAAGGCTCACCCTTTCATGGATTGTTTGGTGTAGGCCTGTTTTTGTGCGTAACGTGTGGCAGAGAGAAAATGCGTCAGTGACTCTGATTATGCTATTGAGTATTTACCACTACAGCATTACACAATAATGGCAGCCAGGTGTTACTCTTTCTCTGGTCTGTGTATGTGCGTGTGTATATATGTGTACAATATTGATATTATTGCATGGGGCAATTTCATCGATTGACTAGTTTGAAAAACCATAGAGATTTGATGCTGAGGTTGTATTTTTTGATTTTTATGTGTCTGTGAAATAAACTTTTGTTTTTATTTATAATGTCGTTTGAGTCACTTTTAATGTTCATGTTTTTTGCACCGTTTGCGTCAACTGACTTGAATCCTATATCTCACTGAAGTGTGCTGTCCAGCAGATGGCAGTATGGACAACGGTCTCTTGCCGTAAGAAATGAGGCGTATTTAGACGTCAATGCAAGATGAAAATCAAAACGAATACAGATTTTTGTCAAATCAACTATGTTGTAAAACCCGAGTTGTACATTTTGTAGATGTTAAAAAAGTACACCAAGTAATTGGCAAACAAGTGTATTTTTAATATACCGATACTGCCCTCTATTTTACCAATACACGTGAGTCCATATTTGCAGAAGAAACAGTGCATTGTTTAAACAATCTATGTTGTGAAAACTAAACGTTTTGGGAGTATATTGCAAAACTGATGCCACAAAAGTAGGCTATGTATCCTACTTTCTAAATGTATTGTATAGGCCTATATTTAAACATAGTATTAGAAAACAGTTTTGTACTCCCCCACAAAAGCATTGTAAACTTATAGAATTGCTTCATTTAGGCCTACTGCTAGTACCATTTTGTTCTCAAATACGTTCATACATAACGCTAAAATCAATTTGAAATACCAGTGATTGATCAGTGAGTGAGAATAAAAGATGACAGTTTTTCTGTGAGAAGTGGAGTCTTTCCAATGGACCTTGGTTATCAATAATGACAGGGCAAGAGGAAGGCGCAATCCTGGTCCCTACCACTGGGGTAGAAAGGTCACTGCAGCCAGCACAACCTACAACACACTTAACACACAGTCCATGCAGTGTAGGCGGGGGTGGGGGGGGGGGGGGGGTTATCAACATCACTGATGGAAAAAAAGAAACAAACACTGCGGATTTGTTGCTCCTTGTAATCCATTCGGTGGGGATTGTAATCCTTCAAGTGTTTGTTTGAGCAATGCGTGTCTTTTTTTTCATAGGCCTTCCATTCCAAGACAAATCCCAGTTAACGCACTGGGCAAACGTTTTGTTCAAACGTTTCCTCGGGTCCTCTGCGGCCCCAGACCGCACTTTAAATTTTGCGTCTCTGTTCAATCTTCAGTAACCTTTAAAAGTTGCGTGTTGGGAATGAGCAAAGCAGGGAGGGGTGGGTAGAGAGGAGAGGGCATGGAGGAGTGGGGGGCAGCAGAGGGGGCGGTGTGACACTCCACAGTGAGACGACCCAGCGTGTCTCACTGCGAGCGGTCGGGCTCTATCTTGGCGCCGTTGGTTTTCTCGTTGGACTTCTGGGACAGGCTGGTGGACACGGTGGCCGCCTGCGCCACGGCCTTGAAGCTGCGCTTGCGCTTCTGCACGTTCTGCTCGGGGTGGAAGATGATGACGTAGACCTTGGGGATGTACAGCATGCCCAGTGACACTGTGGCGCTGAGGCTCATGGACACCGTCAGCGTGGTGGTCTGGATGAACATCTGCAACACACACCACCCCCGCCATTTACATTTACTATTTGCATTTAAAACCACATGTTTACATTTACATTTACTATTAATATTTACAACCACACATTTACATTTACTATTTGCATTTTACAACCACAGGGTTTTCAATGGAATCCTGCAAGCGTCTTTGACTCCAAAATATCGATCCGCGGGACAATCTCACGGTGTCAGCTGCCTGTCGCCCCCAAACATCTTATCAAGTCTGTCCGCGTGAAGTTAGTAATGCAGTAGGCCTATCACAGATCCTTCTATTTGCGGTCAGAATTACAGAGAATGTGATCCCACAGGGATTTCGACTGCAGCCTTTGTAATCATTTGAAAGCACGAAAGGCAACATCTTTCCCCCTTCTCCGTATGAATGATTCATAACCCGGGCGTATGTACTTGGATGTGGGGCTCTATTTATGGCTCTCTGGCTGCCCTCTGCGGTCCCTCTCCATTGTAAGGCCAACACTCCTAAGACAGTCGTAAGACAAGAAGAAACTGTTTTTTTTTCTTAAAATGGTTTTCTGTCATGGACAGACAGTCAGACAGAAAACCCTACACTAATTAGCAAAATGCAAGCTGTGTGTCTATGTGGCATCAATAAGTCAACATGCATGTGTCCATAAATAAGTCAAAGCATGGCTGTGTTCCATAAATAAACAATAATAATCACACAAAAATCCCCATTCACCACCAAACCTAAAGGCAACAACAAGCATGGTCCAGTAATCATTTGGAATATTCTGTTGTCTATATCGTCAGGGCTTTTGTTGCCGCAACTCAAAGGCCTACATGTTGATGAAAAGGAGAAGAAATGCTTGGCTGACCATTGAGTGAGCGCCTTTAATGTAGCATCTGTATTAACATCTGCGTCCCATGAATATATAGCCTGGCCCCATGGATGCCAACCTATAGCCTAGAGCTAGGCAGGGGACTCTCGTAGGAAGCAGAGATCAACACACCTCACTTGCTTTAACGACAAAGCTAAAGCTGAATATGAGAATACTGGACATTGGTATCCTAGGTAGGTAATGGATTTATTTATGGAGCAATAGCTTTCTTTATGGAGCGTTCACTTCGGGTTTTCAAATGGTTCCCTTATTAACATCTGTTAATAGCGGCTTCTAAGCAGTTGGCCTGGCTTGTGGGTTTTAGGAAGGAATACATCCGAGTGATGGAGCAAACCGCGTTTCTGTATTCATTATAAGTCACTTTGGATAAAAGCCTGTCCTGAAATAGCCAAACGGTAGTAGTAGTAAAATCGTTTTTGCAACTGTGTTCATTTACTGTTCATTTACTGGTAGGCCAGTTCGTTTGTCAGTTAGCTTGTTCGTAATTTATTCATCTGTTTTGAACCCACGTCTCGGTAACACCAGGCCACCACAGCGCATCGACTCTCAGTCGCTCACTGTAACGCAGTTTCAACACACACTACAAAACCTTGCGTATTGCCAGCAGCAACACCAACTCAATGCCAACTCCACCGCTGCTGCCCCACCTTTTCGGTCGACTGCGCCGTTCCAAAGAAGATGGGCACAAAGGCCAGCCAGACGATGCAGGTGGTGTACATGGTGAAGCCGATAGGCTTGGCCTCGTTGAAGGTCTCCGGCACCCCGCGGCTCTTGATGGCGTACACCGTGCACGTGATCATCAGCACGATGCTCCAGCTGAGACACAGGATGAGGGACAGGTCGGACATGTCGCACTTCAGCACCCCGCGGGCAAATTCGGGGTTGGGGGGCTTCTGCTCCTCGTAGTCAATGATGGTGTGGGGGGGCTCCACACCGAACCAGATGAACACGGCCAGGACCTGCACAGGGAGAGATTGGGGTCTCAGTGTGTGTGTGTGTGTGTGTGTGTGTGTGTGTGTGTATCCAGCTGAACAGGGTTATGCACGTACCGCGACAAACACACGCCTCACCTGCACGGAGATGAGGATGAACGTGATGATGAGCTGGGAGGTGGGGCTGATGAACTTGGGCGGGGTGACCGACTTCTTGCCCTGCTCGAAGATGCGGTAGATGCGGTTGGTCTTGGTGAGCATGGCCGAGTAGCTGATGCACATGCCCAGGCCCAGCAGCATCCGGCGGGACGCGCACACGCCCACGCTGGGCTCGGCGATCATCAGGAAGGTGATGAGGTAGATGAGGAAGATGCCGGTCAGCAGCACGTAGCTGAGCTCGCGGCCGGACGCTCGGACGATGGGCGTGTCGTTGAAGCGAATGAAGGTGAGGATGACGCCGGACGTGGCCAGGATGCCCAGGATGGCGAGGAAGACGGGGATGATGGCCCACGGCGAGCTCCACTCCAGCTTGATGATGGGCGTGGGCCGGCAGCCCGTCCGGTTCTTCAGGGGCCGCATGTCCATGGGGCAGGTGTCGCAGGAGAACTCGTCCAGCTGGTACTGGTAGCCGTCGCAGAGCTCACAGTGCCAGCAGCACGGCACGCCCTTCACCATCTTCTTCCTCTCGCCCGGCTCGCAGGGGAAGCTGCACACCGAGTCAGGGATCCGCACGTCGCCACCGCTCCACTGCATCTCTTCTGACTGGGGGGCACCAGAGGCAGTTACTACACACTGTGTGTTTTTATGGCTGACTCTTTTTTTTTTGTTTCTGTCACTTTTGTTGTTTCTGTGAAGCACTGTGTGACTTTTCTGTCTGTGGAAGGTGCTGTAGGAATACATTGGACTTGCTTACTTACTATGATGTGCACGCACACACACACACACCTACACACACACACACACACACGTACGCATGCACGCACGCACGCACGCACACACACACACACACACACACAAACACGCACAAACAGCCACCTGCATTCAATTATGAACGGACATAAATAACGATAAGAAGCTCAATCCATCTGGAGATGATTGCACTCGAAACCTACCACGATACACCATGTTGATCAGATTAGATTAGACTGTATTCATCCTCTCAGGGGAAATTCAATCACACAGGAGGAAAGACTGTGTGGTGAAATGCGGCAGGCACAAACGTCCCTGCTGGACACAGAGCGGTGCGCTGTATTTACATTGAGCCGCAGGTGGTTGGTCCACTGGCCAATGACCCGGTACCCCGGGTTGGTCACGTTGGAGATCTGGTACTGGAAGATGTCGTACCGTCCGGGAGCATCTCCGTTCTCATTGAACATCACCCCGGTACCGGCACTGCCTGTTGTACACACACACACACACACACACACACAGCGGGTTGTATACACTATTCAGCCGAACTGACCGTTTTTGTAGATAGTCATTCATAATTCATCGATCTTAGTGGACCGTGGACATTGCACTGGGTTCAAACCCGGAACCTTTCCGCCTGGAGTCAAACACTAAGAACTAGACTATCCTGTCCACTTGGGGTGCCTTTCTGGCGATTATTCCCATGGTGCATTGCGCTCCCAAGATGTATTGCAGACCATCACCCTGGCCAGAACCACAGCAAACACCATAGCCATCTACAGCCTAACTCAGCATCAATATTACTTGTAATCTTATTCCTAAACCTAAACATAACTCATCGCTAATGCAGCATGAAAACAAAGGAAGTCTGGAGTACCCCTGCACCCCACATCTTGGCCCAGTGCTGCGCCACCGGTCACAAGAGTTTTCCAACTGATCTGAAGGGACACGCTACGCCCATGTGGAGAACGCCCACGCACAGTCTGAGACAGCTTGTTTTCCCTCCATGGCAGCACTGAGTGCGAGGTGCTCTTTAGCGGGCGCATACATTCTTCCACTCCCCTCTCTGGTCTGTTGCCCTAAGGTGATTGAATGTTTCTCCCATGTCCCCACAGGCACCCGATCTGAAACGCCACCCATAGAAGCCGAAGTCTGTCAGCACGGGGAGGAAGAAAGTAAATGGGAGGGCTTTCATGGGACGCCTCTTTCATTCCTGACAGCGGCTTGCGTTATTTCCGTATGAAAGACGATGAAAAGAAGAGTGTTGTGTATGAGAGAGGGAGAGAGAGGGGGTGGGGTGGGGGGGTTGTGCCCCCTGGGGACCGTGAGTGCATTTATAGCGTGTGGTGTGTAGTGTGGAGAGGTACATTAGCCCAGAGATTCTAAAGGCTGGCGCAGAGAGCCACGTTCAAAACGACCTGCCTTTCGCTCCCGAAAAGAAAAGGGAGGGAAAAAAAAAGAGACAGAGAGTTTCTCTGCGGTTCCATCAGCGCTGAACATATTCCATTAGTTACACATTGAGGACCAGCGCAGTCATTAAAGTTGTTTTTTTCAGCACATTTTCAAGGAGCATTTAGGAATTGCTCGTTTTCTTTAAAAAAAAATAAAATAAAGACGTAAAAAATAATGTCTCAATGGAGAATATCGCTGCTTATAATGGAAAGCAGAACATCGCGGTCTCGTCCCCAGCGACAGCACCGGCGGTCCTCTCACCATTGAAATTGACGGAGCGGATGTACTGCAGGAGCATCCGTCCTTCCACGGGGTCCATCTTGTCACAGATGCCCATGAAGCCGGGACACAGGTCAATGTGCATGCTGTGTATGGCGTGCGCCATCGCGTACACCGCATCGATCACAAACTGCACCTTCCCTTCCTGTTCGTAGGGGGACTCCCTGCTGATCCTCTCCTCACCTGGAGAAACAAATGGGGTCGGGATTATGTCTGTCACTGTCTACTGTGGACCTCCCGTGGAGTCTGAGGGAAAGAAATGGGTCTATCTACTCACTGGGCTAACTGGGATCCTGTTGAGCGTAATGTGACTGGATAACATTACAATATGAAAAGTGAATCCTGTGTTTGACATGGCTTCCTACATGGGTTGATTAGTCCTCCCTTGTGGATTTTGATCGGGATTGATTAGTGGAGTCTGGGGGAGTTCATCTGAAGGTCATAGCGTGGAATAGGCTGACACCTACCAGTACATTTCCTTCGAGCAGAGTCGTACTTCACACCAGGCCGGGTCAGTTTGCACTTGAAGTCATCCTCCCAAAACTCTGCAAACCAGATGTTTCTTCTGTTGTTCTCCAGAGATCTTGAGATGAAGTATTGGTCAAAGCCTGGGACCATGGAAATCAGTGAGAGGGAATAGTCAGACCAATGAAATGGAGCTATCCTGTACCTGAGGTTTGTTTTGTTTTTACCATAATTACCACAATAAAAAAATATTGTACGTTGATGTTGATATAACTTATCATATATAAAAAGCAGTGATGGGATTTAACACCATAATTCATATATTCGTCAAATCTTTTTCCTCATAATCCTGTTCATTATAAGTTCCTTTGTCACAGATCATCTCTCCACCAGATCCCATATCCATCGTATAACTTCATGGTCTCCATCATCATGCTCAGCAAGCCGGTGCTTCGACTCTGTTCCCTCTCCACCCTCTCCTCCTACCATCAATGGAGGCTCTCTTAGGCAGGATGGTGACTGCCCCCTCCGCCACATCCTCCAGGTCTTGAATAGGCGAGCTCTTGGCCCCCCAGCTGTCCGAGCCCACGAACACAAAGTGACCAGTGAGGTTGGCCTTTTTGGACGCCTCCAACACCCGCCTGGAACGAGAGAGAACAGCAACTATACCTCAAGCTTGAACATAACTTTACACCTATTTGCTGAGAAGGTTTTGTGTTGCAGTCAGTTTGATGTTGCGGTACAAACACTGTTCTAGTGAAAAATTGTAATGGTTAAACGTCAGCGTGATTCATTGCTCACTTGGCAGTGGCATATTACTATGAATGCTTCTTGAATTAATCTCACTCACTTGATGTCATCCTCATTAGCGAAGATAATGACTCCACGGGCATTAGAAGTCTCCATCAGCCTCTTGATGAGTTTATCAAATTCCCCAAGTTTGGGCTCTCTGGGGATTTTTATCGACTGGGCAATACAAAGCCCTCCTGTTTGATACACACACATACACGCAAGCAGATAAACACACACGTACACACACACGCATACACACACACACACACACACACACACACGCACAAAGTATTGATCGCATGGTGGCAAGACCTTTTACTTTCTGAAAAAGCACCTCTCAGTACACAGAGTAAAAGCCAGGCTGGGGCCTTGACAAATAGACAATTCAAACAAAACCCATCTTGAATCATCATGAATACATATTTTAATGCCAGCGATGATAATGGCAACGATGATGAAGATGATGATGATGAAGATGAAGATGAAGATGAAGATGATGATGATGATGATGATGATGATGATGATGATGATGATGATGATGACGATGATGATGATGACGAGGACGACGGCATCAGACAACTCACCCGTTTCTCTGGATATCTGGACGAAGGCGTCGACGCCGCTCTCTCCGTAGTTGCCCTCGGAGGCCAGGGTGGAGACGTAGTTCCAGCCCATGGCCTTGACGATGTCCACCATGGCCTGGGCCTGGTAGGAGTCCGGGGGCACCACCCTGGAGAAGAACTCGTAGCGGCTGTTGTCGCTGAGCTCCGGGGCGGTGGACGCGTAGCTGATCTGGGGGATCTGGGGAGAGAGAGAGAGAAGGGTGTTGGCTCATCCTGAGAGATCACTCATGGACGGCGGTTTCAGAGGCAAGTAGGAGAGAAGTCAATTCATGGATTGCGCTCCCGTCGTGATGTCTCTGCTTTATAGATAGCTTGACAAAGGTTAACACACAGGGAGAGAAGTTGAAGTTAGAGTTAGAGATGCTGAGACGGCCACTGGGCTAGCAGAACAATCCCAGGGCATCACCAGGACAAGACATGGAAGATGCAGGTGGATTGGATGGGGCGATGACTGGGTGGATGGTACTTCAAAAGATGACTCCATGAAGTGCTATTGAGGTTTGCACACCAGGTTTCAAAAATAGACCACTTAGTCAGCCCATTGTCTAGACAACAACGTAACAATGCCGAAAAGTGCTAATGCCATGAAATGACAAGTTGCCAAAAATTAATTCACTCAAAATGTTCCTATTAGAGAGAATGTTGCTCCCTGATGAGGCTAGCCGTTAATCCTCACAACTTGGTCGCCTACTGTTACATAGCATCACCGCGTAGCACAGTACGTATAGACGATAACGACCCATCAACGTTCACAAACGTGAAAGAAGGTATGAGCACATGAATTCAGTGGTGTGTGCTACTATCTTAGCCACGTGCTCCTGCTGACTGCAGAGCACCCAAGGGTGACCCAGCGCCCACAACCACCAGGAAAGGTTGACCTGAGGTGATGTTTAAACACTCGTTCTTCTGAAAGGGGAAAAGGGTAGACACAAGGGGAGAAGAGAGAAGGAGAGAGAACCATTTCACAGATTATCTGGAAGGATTAAAGAGGTTTTAGTTAAATTACGTTAAGCACAGAGGCAGAGAGAGACAGAGATCAGGAGAGTAGAAAAGGCTAGTATTCCTCAGATGTAAGCCATACAATATATTTAATTCTGGTGCCTCACGTGGAGGGCTTAAGTTAGTTGCTCAGCCTATCAAGCTCAATATATGGCCCAGCCCACACATTATGGACCATAGGATCTTCTGGGCAGACCCTGGATGAAAAGGTCACGGCTTGTGATTTTCCGCACCACAATGGACTATTTTGCCAGAGTAATGGTGAGTTCAGTGGCCAGAAATGGCCAGGCTGTCGCTGTCACCATTATGGTGACATATTTCCATACATTCAGTATGTGTAGGTCCTCTGGGGGTCAGCATACTCATTCATACTTCTCTGCTATGGGTGATATCTGAGGCATTGGTGAATCGTCAAATATTTAGGATACGATTATAGAGATTATAGGATTCAGACAATTAATATATAGTGGTATAGGGTTCCTACATTAGTTTCATTATCCACTTTTCTTCCCCACACATTGTAGAATCAACAGCGTTCATTCAAAATAATCTGCATAATAAAGTATACAGGCCTATATATCAGAATCTTAGTTTGAATGTCTTGGAGCAGTTTGGAAATGTTTGGACTGGAATTCCAACAACGGTGAGACTCATCAATTAATGGATTCCGAATATATTCACATCAACTCAGGCCCATTTTGTAACAGCTGATCAGTTTGGATCCCCTGCAACACTCGCTGATAGAGCGATGCGCAGTCCGACCAGACGGTTCCCATACGTACGTCCAGACGTACAGTACATGCGCAACTTCAGCCGCCATCTCAATAAATCCGGCCCGCATCGTCCCGGTTCACAAGTTCCACATATCCTGGGAGTCGATGCTCTATTTTCAGCCCCGGTGTGCTGAGCTGCTGAGAGGGGCTTAATGGAGGGTGGGATCAGTAATTCTGTAGTTAACATCTGCCCGGTACGCAGGATGCCTCCTTAGCTCTCAACCCATATTCCCAACAAGGGGGGGGGGGGGGGGGGCCCGGGGGGGGGGGGGGGGGGGGGGGGGGGGGGGTGGGGGGTCGGTAAGAGTTAAAGAGGAGGGGGGGAAAAAGTTTGCGTATCGGA
>JAOPUH010000025.1:12922009-12934550 GCA_027123175.1 Urophycis cirrata
ATTGAAATGCTCGAAACTTGTTCTGGTGACTTT
Organism: Urophycis cirrata; assembly: GCA_027123175.1. Classification (NCBI taxonomy): domain Eukaryota; kingdom Metazoa; phylum Chordata; class Actinopteri; order Gadiformes; family Phycidae; genus Urophycis; species Urophycis cirrata. Next base: position 12,922,043 of record JAOPUH010000025.1, read on the forward strand.
CTTACTGTATTAGCAGCAATGAAATGTTTCACCTTCTTATGACACATGTACTCTTTGTGAGTCGCTTTGGATAAAAGCGTCTGCTAAATGCCCTAAATGTAAATGTAAATGTAAATGTGTAGCCTATGGTGTGTACATTCTGTACAGTGTTCCTATGAACTCAAAACATGGCTACCGTTGATCAACAAGCATGTTTGCAATTATGAAGTAACAGAGTTGTGACCTATGACCTGACTACAGAGTGATCCTATTTTTCATTTAGTCTTTCTACAGAGGAAAAGGCTGGAGAAACAATAAACACACACTGATCATAATGAAGTGGATTATGGAGAAGAGCAGTGGGCAGCCATGGCTGTGGCTGCATGGTGAGCAGAGGAGCTGAACTGGGCCGCCTGCTCCCATCAACACTCAGACTTGTCCTGCAGGATCTCACAGGCTCCACGGCTTTAGCTTGGAGATGTGCCACCGTTGTCCTAAGATAAGGTAAGTATTCATTAAACCTTTAATGAAATTTCTGGTACTAGCAGTAATTTGAATAAATATTAATATAAAGAGTGAAAATCATGGCAGAATAAAAACGCAATAACATGTTGGGAGAGTAATACAATAAAACCATTGTTGTAAATTCCCTGTATGTTATATTGTTTTATTATTTCTAGTCTGGTACGACTGAGTCTGCCAAGCTAATAGCAGACAAGATGTGGCATTTGCCCTATATGTCATATTGTCTGATGTTTGAGATGTCAATTCCCTATTATCTGGGGAAATCTGGAAAAGGCATTCCGTAACAGTATGTCCAAACTACTTAAATGTTGGGTTATTGCTCTTTCGGGTTCTTCTCACATTCTTTGAATTCCTACTTGAGATTCCTGCAGGAACGAGAGACAGCTCTTCCCGTATAGCATCAGCAGTACCTCAGCAGTTTAGCTTGTGCATAAAGGCATGCACATCTACCTTCTTACAACAAAGTTTATTCAGTTAGAAAATGTAGAAGCCAGGCGACGTCTGCAGTTTGTTTGGGGAGCCTGATCACACCAGACTAACGTGGGACAAGAGAGCTCCAGGAAAGATTAGACCAGTCCAGTGAACCAACAATGCCAGTTCAAATACCAGATGATCTCTGAAAATGTCACTAAGTAAATGCTATCTTTGTGTGCAAAACGTACAGGTTTGGTAAAGTCGCTCAATCAATTATTATTTGGTTTAGGGATTTGTATAGTCAATTATCCTGCCTAGCAGGTTTCCCATTTCAGGTTTCCCTGTCATATAGTCATGCAGGCATTTCTTTATTATTTCTTTACTATTATTTATTGGTTGAATAAAAGTCGGCTCATAGATTCACTGATTAGTTAATAACCTCGACTTCAGATAGATTATATCGGCTGGGTTAATTCATCTTTATATTATGATATTGTATCTAATAATAGTTAGAGTCTTCCTAACGGCTCAAATCAAAGTTACGTTTCGGCCACTTAATCACGCTGGAGAAGAGGGTAAGAGAGCGTGATGGTCACGTGACTTGGCCGTGAAACGTCATGTGTTTGAGCCCTTGGAGACTGTAGTGTATGGTCAGCTGTTCATACTATATAAGGAGATGTGTTGTTTCTCTTGAGGTCATTTGCAAGGAATGGGAGTATATGGTGCTATGAGGTCAGAGGTGAAAAGCCTGGTGTTGTGGCAGTACCTTTGGGCACAGCAGGTGCCTGACTGTAAAGATGATTATCTGAGAAGTAGTATTCAAATTATGTATCAGGACAAGGCTGGCAGAGTGTTCTCAGAATTTCGCCACAGAGGCTCTATTTGATCTATTCGGACCTATTTGATACTATACTACTTTGTAAAAAACCCTTCAACGTACAAGTGGGACGTGTCAGCAGTGGTTTCTCCTGTTCCTCAACACATCAAGATACTACAAGACAAACCGTTAAGGGCTTAAGGGTTATACAAATAAAATTGACTTGACTTGACTTGAAATGTGTTTGTTTCCACTGGGCTGTCAGAACGCGGAGGTGGCGGCCGGGCTAACCATGCAGGCGGTGCTTGTCGTAGGTGGCGCCAATCAGAAGCTCCACCGTGCAGTACTGACATGTCCTGGATGTCCTCGCTGAAGTGCTTCTGAGGCAGGCACGTCGTTACACCTGGGCATTCCAGGCTATAGCCCGGGATCTTTTGGGAATAGCCCCGGATCGCTGTGCCGTCAAATAAAAAAATAAAAAAACATGAAATCAGTGGCGAAGCTAGACCTATCGTTTCGTCCTCAAATGTAATCTTCTACCATCTAGACCAGGGGTCTCCAACATGTCGTTTGTGAGCTATCAGTAGCTCGCCAGCCCATTCCAGGTAGCTCGCCAAAGAGTTAATTATATCCAATCAAATTCATAGATGTGCCGCTCCCTTCTTACACACAATGATTATTTGCCAATTAGTTGTCAATCAAACAGTTGTGCTGCTTAAAACTTACAATTTTCATGAAGAGTGGGAAACAGTTGTTTTGCTTCATGAACGTAACGTGATGTTTTAATGCAAAATGTGAGTTGTGCACACCAACATTTTGTAAATGTTCAGGCAAAACAAGCTTATTCCGTTTGTTTAGTGTGAAAGAAACTATGACAATAACTGGTTTAAAACATGAGTTGCTCTCGGCCATTTTGATTTAGTAAAAGTAGCTCTCAGAGGAAAAAAGGTTGGAGACCCCTGATCTAGACAATATACAATGTGTTGGATTGATAGATAAATAGATAGATTTACCCCCCCACCAAAATAAATTTAGGATCTCCACCAGGTCACCCTTAAATGCAGCAGAATAAAGGAAATCACATCTACGTGGCTTCCTGGGGGCTGAGCCCCCCCCAAAAGTCAGACCCTAGAATTGCCCCTGTTTTGAGGGAACAGGAGAGGAGTACACATGGTATTCAGGAGTCCTGTAGCCCGAGGGAAAAGGGGTCTTCTGCGATACAGGCCATGATAAAGGTGATTGACGGTTGCTAGCAGCAACTCATATTGCTTGTGGGTGTGATAACAAATCTCCTATCCTAAATCTAAGACATAAGCAGGCCGGATATATTTCCTTTTTTCTGAATTCAATATATGAAGCAGTATTTGGTCGAGTTGTTGTGTTTTTGTCTACACCCTCTTTCAAGCAACCTTCAGAGTAAAGTAAAAATATGTTGTGTATCTAACTGTGTTAAGGAAGGTTGGATACACTGTACATACAGCTCGGGATAGAGGTGCTGAAATCCTCAGATCATGCTGTTTATAGCTGTTAGTAGCAGAAATAGAGCTGCATGCACAGTATTAAAGTGTTGGACGAGAGACAATCTTGAATTAACTTCTAATTGTGTTATTAAGGGTTATCAAAGTGCACAATAAGCATCAGAAAATTCTGTTCCATAAAATCCTTTGCAATGTCACATGAATTCAGTTAATCAAGTTCCTTCTCTCCCTGCATGCTGATTTAATTGGTGGAGTTTATTTTTCCTCCTGGCTGTGCAGCCAAGCGGGCGGCTAATCACCCTCCACCGGCCAAGCGAGGGCCCTCACGGTCCGGCCAATGAGGTTTGACTCTGAAAAAGTACAAACTACAGAAGGGATATAGAACACACACCACCTCAATTCTGAGTCTTTCACACTGTATTTGTTAGCTGACTTTGCAATGTATATTAACATACCTTCTGACAATTTTACCTGACGAGACTTTCGGTCGGTGTGTGGTAGATGCATCCCTCTGTGCTATCTCTTATTGTTATTTAATGTGTTTAGATTATTTTGTCCATCCCATCAAGAAGCGCTTGAGCATCAGGACGCAAACAGAAAGAGGCAAGAGATGATTCGATTGATTGATCGATTGATAGATTAGCTTGATAAGGTTAGCCATCGAGGGGGAGAGCTGTTAAATGCAGCTGTTAAAATAGTGAATACAAACACAAATAACTATGAAGCATGAGTGTTTGATGTAGTTTAGAAGTATCATCAGTATGCTAGCATGAATACAAATTATCTTTTGTGTTATATTGACGTAACAATTTTGGGTTGCTGACTTAATTTTAATTGGTTGACCATAATTAAAGGACATTTAGTACAGATTGCATATTTATTTTCATAATTGTTTTAAAATGAATTGAAAATGAATTGCCATCATTTGGTTAAACTACTGTCACTCACCACCCAGCAGGCATTTCCCAGATCTGCGATCTTGATTAAGATTTTGTCAGCATTCTGTGTCTACGGCAGGTTTACAAGGACATCTGAGTCAACAGGGTCTCCCATCTATCTCCACTGCTATGTCTTTGTCAACAAAGCCATAGATTAATGTCAATGCTCCTGTATAACATACAAGTCTTGTTTAATTAGGTCATCATTATTATCGGCTCACTACATTATTATAACAAAAAATAGATATGCATTGCAACTGTTACCCTAACCCAGACTGATTAGCCATTTCATCTGATGAATGTAATGTTCTTGTTTTTTATATCATTTTAACCATTCCAATAGGCCAGGCCTTGGGCGAGCGTGCTGCTGGTAGAGAGCAGGGCAGTGGGCAGCTCTGTTCCATGTCGAAGTCTTCCTCCAGCAACAAGCTCTGTCTGTTAAAGGTGTTGCCAGGCGGGCATGGCTGCTTTGAAGGACAGATGTTGCTAGTGGTGCCGGTGTACTCATCAGCAAATGACACATGGCGTTTGAATCCTTGACCGTGGCCAGCTGTGCTCTCCCCACCGCCGCCATCACGCTGCCTCTTCTCCTTCCGGCTCAGTCTGGTCATCTGGCGCCGGGAGAAGACGGGTGACCGGGAAACAGAGAGGTGAGAAGAGCCAACGGTGCACAGTTCACCAGAGCTGATGCTTCTGTTCACTGGTGCAGTGGTTAGGCTCAGTTCAACATGCATGCAGTGGTGACACTGTAGTGAAAAGGCTTGCGTATAGTTGGATGAAAACTGTCAATAGTAATGCAAAACAAACACAGACAGACAGACAATATGTTACATTTATGTTTCTCATAATACTAAAAATGTTGGCATGTACAAATACAAACATATCTTTGTTTAAAAATACACACGTGTTTATCTCCTGTGCTGTTGTTTTCTAGCAAGGAGAGCATATCTGCAGTGTAAAAATATGTATATTGCTTAATAGAAAAAAAAGATAATCTAAAATATATTTAGGTCTTTTTACATAATGTTTCAGTATTTTTAGCATAAGTATGCATGGATTAAAAAAAACACAAAAAAGGGCCCACCTGGCGATTCATGATACAATGAGAGATTGAGCATCACTTACGCAAGGCGCTGGGGGACGCTGGGGATATGGGAAGCTGCCATAGTCTGGTGTTGGCTGCTAGTCTCTGAATGTAAACCTCATCCACCCTCAAAAGGATGTTCTCTGGCTTGATGTCCGTGTGGATCATCTTGCATCTGGAGTGCAAATAATCCAAGCCCTGCAGAACCTGAAGGGATAACAATTTGACTATCAAAGTATCAGTTTCACTCTCAGAATCACTTTCTCTTACAGTTTCAGTTTCAGACTGAGAAGGAGTTTGTATGACAGCACATGGTACCTGTCTGATGCAGGGCAGGGGGAGGCCTTGGTAGTTGGATTTTGGATTTTATAATCCACATCAGTAGCTGGTGGCCCAGCACTGCCAGAACGTTGTTGGCACACGCCAACCAATTAAATGAAGGAATCATTTTCATAATTCCACTGTGTGCACACACTCATAGTTCCTTATATCCAACCCCTGCATTGGAAGCAGATATTATAAAAGCACTAGATATTTCATATCATTCTTACATAGTAAGTTAATGTAATGTTACACACGTGTTCCCAATTTAGGTCACTACCTCTCACCTGAAGGTATAATAGAAAACAGTGAATAAAATACCACTAAACAAGTGATTATATGGTGAATATATGGTATGATTTCAGACTAAGAAATTCAATGAAACACTCTTACATGTTTGAATCTGTTGTGGAATAAATTTATATGATGGCACTTATATCCAAGAATTGAATGTATATAGTCGCATCAAATAGCGATACTTGAGTTTTTCATACGGAGCTATATTGTAAAGTTTATGATTCATCAACAAAAGAACGTGAAAGAAGGAAACGAAAGTCCAAGTGTGTGTGTCCTGTGTTTATTGTAATTTACTAGCCACCAAGTCAAATTCCTTGTATGTGTAAACCTACTTTGCAGATTAACATTTCTCGTTCAGATTTTGATGATTAATTAAGTGTACGAAATTCGTAATGTTATAATAATCCATCCATCCATCCATTGTCGTAACCGCTTCTCCTCACGAGGGTCGCAGGGGGGCTGGAGCCAAACCCAGCTGCTACGGGTGAGAGGCGGGGTACACCCTGGACAGGTCGCCAGCCTATCACAGGGCTAACATAGATAGACAAACAACCATTCTGTTATAATAATCATAATCATAATCATCATAAATACATCTATCATTATAGTGATTGTGATTTATCATATTGCAGCATGGACACAACTTCAAATGGCCAGTTACCAATTTTCCCCAGATAAAGTCCATGTCACAAGGACAGCAGGTGTTTCTACATCTTCTGCTTAGGAACACCGCTAACCACATCCTGCTATATAGCAGATTCATAATTAAAAACAAACCTCTTTAATTAGCACTTTTCAAATGGTGTGAATAATGACATTGGTCATCGGCATCACAATGCTGACTGTTGTTGATTAACATCCCCTGAAGAGAGTCTGGGATCCAGGGACTGTGATGTTCCATCAAGAGGACCAACCACCACCACTGGTATATTCTGAGCTTGGTACTTTGTTTGGTCACTTGGTTTTCTACACAATAACGTTGCTGTAATTTAGTCTGAGTTAGAGCAGGTATTTTCAAACTTTTGTGCAGATTTTCTGATTGTGATGTTATGCATTTATTTGCATTGCTTTTAAGGCTTGTATTGTATTTTTGATTGCGATTTGTGCCATTCCCTAACCCAAATGTTAGCTACAACGTGTCTCCCTGTGAAAGCCCCAGTCTACCGCACACGTCATGGACCGCGACGGACGAGAACCTGTCGCGACATGATCCACGACACACCCCGACGGACTCGGCGGGGTTCCGCCCAACGCTCCTTTGAGCTTTAATTTTGATTTAGAATTTGTTTAACCATTATGAATGTTTAATTAAGTATTTTCCTGTTTGTTTGGGTTTTTTTAAGATAAGTAAAGTAAGCATTGTTAGCAATAGCGGTGGTAGTAGTAGTATTACCAATAGTAGTGTTATGGTAGTAGAAGCAATAATGTGTATTATTAATAATAATATTCCTACAATGTTGTTGCAAGACAGCTATCTTTATAAAACAACTAGCTTATAAATGACAACAAAAGGAAATTAAATTCATAAAAACATAAATTTATATAATAGCATAATGTAGTTAAATGCATTAGTTATGAGGAACCAAAGGATGTTGAGTCACATTAAGAGGTACCCCCCGCCCCATCTCACCCTTTTCACGTTTCGACGTAGAGCCACAGTGGCATGAACCACAATTATGTCTATGGCAATTATGTCTATGAAAAATTATCTCTCAATGGAAAACATTGCTGCTCATAATCTCCCTCTGGTGTATGTCCTTAGACCTTCAGCTACGTTTAGGCGAGCCAGTCCAGCGTCCTATCATCGAGGTCAATTAGACCACGTTCGCCGTTCGAGGGCCAGTGTTTAGGGCAGTTAGAGATAATATGTTCCACAGTTTGTTGTAGGTCTTTGCACTCGCATTGAGCACTGTCCGCGATGCCCCACTTCTGCATTGCTGCCCCGAAGCGTCCCACACCTGTCCTCAGGCGGTTGAGGGTTGTCCACTGCTTTCTGGGCAGGCGCTGCAGGAATGTCCGTGAGGTCTTCAACATAGTGGTGAAGCCTATATTGTTCTGCTGACTTCCACTGGTCTCTCCATTTTGCCTTGACCCAGGCAGCCTTGGAGGTGTCAGCTGGTGATATGTACAGCAGTTCTTGGGGGCGTGTGGCAAAGGGGTGCCGGGGCTTGAGGCACATGCGCTGTGGTGTCTCCATGGCGATTTTGTGGAGGAGGTGGGATTCACTCGCCTGTGCCTTAAGAGCAAGAGCCAGCATGGCTCCTTCTCACCTGACCTCTGCTGGAGCGATTTCTGCGAGGACGGGCAGTTGATTTGTTGGAGTGGCTCGTAGGCACGTGTCCACGGTCCTCATAGGTTCCTCATAGGTGCAAACCTACTTGGCAATAAAGTTCTTCTGAGTTCTGAATTCTGAGTTCAGCTTGTTGACGTGGGGGCTATGGCACCAGACCGGAGCACAGTACTCGGCACTGGAAAACACCAGGGCGTCGCTGGAAATGCGCAGTGTCTCTATGGAGGCTACCCATGTGGTGCCGGCTAGACAATGTATCAGCGCGGCGCGGGAGGTTGTCTTTACCTTGGCCTTATCCAGTTGTTGTCTGAATGACAGTATTCTTTCAAGCTTCACGCCACGGTATGTGGGGAAGGGCTGGTACTGTAGCCGGGTGTTGTCCATCATGATATTCATCTCACGGGATGCTTCTTTGTTGTAAAGGTGGAACATTGATGATTGTCTTGTCAGCACTCAGCTTGAGGCGTCAGTTCTTCAGTTCTGTCTCTCTTACCTGGGCAACTGGGGGTCATGGAACGCAGAGCAATGAGATGGGCTGATATCCCTTGGGGTCGTCACTTGGCTTGTTTGGCTTCGGCAGGGCGATGGCCTTTGCACAGCGGCAGATATTTGGCAGCTTTGAATGTTGGAGACATGTAGAGAGGAAGGAGCTTAGCCAGTTGGTTGATTTCTTGCCGGTCTTACCGGTCTTCAGGCGTTGAATGGCCTGTTTGATTTCTGGTGTTGTGAAATCAGTGGATAGGTTAGAATCGCATCCTGGAGCCCTGAACAGCTCATGGACTCTTGCTGATGTTGTTCTGGCAAAGTCCTTGCCTGCATTAGGGAAGCGGTCATTACTTAGCAGGAGGGACATGATGCAGTTTGTGTTGATGGGGCACTGTGCTAGAGTTGTTGACCTTCTGGTCAGCTTGTTCAAGGTCTGCCATGCCCGGCAGCTGGAGTGGGTGAAGTCGATAGATTCCACAGTCTCTGTCCAGCGTTGCTTCCATTTCTCGTTTAGCCTGCAGAGTAGATCATCTGCTGCTTTGTCCCTGTCTTCGCTGGTTTGTGCTTCTGCATGGGAGCAAAGTAGGTCTTCACATTTGTCATCCCAGCAGGGAAGGTAGGCTTTGCGTATACCGCGTGGGATGTTCGGCGGTGGCCAGCATCATCTTGCAGTACGAGTCGTAGGCATCATTTAGGTTGTTGCGGCATGAGTAGCTGCCTTGTTCACTAGTGTTGTGAAGCCTGCCCAGTTTGCTTTGCAGAAGTTCCACCTCTTGGCATCCCTCCCTTGCACTGGTTGGATGGTGATGAGCGATGGTCGATGGTGTGACCGGGGGAACAGGATGTGTCTAACAGGGAGCGGCTGGTTGTAGTGCTATTTTGCAAATGCCAGATCTGGATCGGTGGTACTCCTTTGGATCGTATAGGAGTGTCGCCTCAACAGTAGAGGCCCAGTCTACCAGGATGTCACCATTAGTGTTGGAGCTGCTGTAGCCCCATTCTGTATGGCTATTGAAGTCTCCAGTGTACACGGCAGGGGCTGGGGCATCTGGCAGCGACGATGGGGTCAGTCTGCTTGGAGATGGCTTGTAGATGTTGACGATGGTAGTGTCTTGCACTTTCGTTCTGATTCTACCTCTGTGCTGTCTTGGGATTGTCCTATAGCTGACCAGGCCATATCATTGCGGACAAATGTAGCCATGCCATGGTGTTAATTGGCAATGTATCCGGCCAGGGTATACCCAGGGACCTTCATGGTAGTTCTTGTTTTCCGCATGGGTCTCCTGCAGTAGAATCACTGTCACATGGTTTTTGCTGGCTATTTTTTTGAGGATGTTGGTCTTGGCGATGGTGAGGTCTTCGACGTTGAGCTGAAGTAGCACACTGCATTCGGCAGAACTTGAACGTGAAGACATTGTTTTCGCTTAGGAGCTTGTAACTACATTTAGCTACTTGTAGGAGAGGCTACTTAGAGGCTGTCTTTCTTCTCTTCTGCTGCTCATAATGAAGAAGTGCATTTAGCAGACGCTTTTGTCCAAAGCAACTTACAATCAGTACATTTGTGGAGTTCGGCATGCGGACAGTTGGAGGTGGGGATCGAACCGCCAACCCTCCGGTTGGTTGTTGACCCACTCTACCCACTGAGCTATGCCGCCCCATCATAATGTTGAGGGAGTTCAGTGAGAGGCTGAAGAATGGACACCTGGTGACCTGTGCTGAAAAGTACTGGAAGGTTTTCAGAAAGAACTTTTATTCAAAGATCCCCATCCCCGTAGACAGCTCTACAAATAGAAGAAATGATTCACACCTAGCCTTCATTATTAAAAATAAATCACAAAAAAAGAACAATAAAGTTTGCTGACTTACTTCAGAAATATTTGCAAATGCACCTCTTTTTTTGCAGCATGAAGTAAAATTAGCAGTTTCTGAGAAAGAAAAATATACACTAAACTGACATTGTGCTCTGTAGAACAATGCCTTATAACTACAGTACTGTGCCCAGGTGGTAGAAGAAGAAGAATTACTCTTTTGATCCCGTGAGGGAAATTTGGTCTCTGCGTTTAACCCAATCGTGAATTAGTGGAAATACACTCAGCACACAGTGAGGTGAAGCACACTAATCCCGAGGCAGTGAGCTGCCAACAGCGGTCCTCGGGGAGCAGTGAGGGTTGGGTGCCTTGCTCACAGGCACTTCAGCCGTTCGTACTGGTTCGAACCGTACTGGGTTCGAACCGGCAACCCTCTGGTTACAAGTCCGAAGCCCTAACCAGTAGGCCGCGGCTGGTAAGACTATTAGAAGAAGAAACGCCAGAAGACTACAAACTAACACATGAATAATAAACAGAAAAAGCAATAGCAAATAAAAATTGACCCAATGACGAACAGTTCGGACATAGTGCGACATCTGCTGGTCAGTTCTAAATATAGTTTTTAATGGTATGTCATCTGTCTAGGTTCTGACTTCGGGGGGGCGGGGGCTCTTATTATCGTCATTAGGTCACTATGTTTTGTTTTGTTTTTTTGACGGCGCAGAGATCCGGGGCTACAGCCTCTATGCTACAGCTTCGAATGTCCTGGTCTAACGACGCGCCTGAATGCTGCGCGTCATTTAATACGACGTCATTATATGTAAACCATGAGATGCCTTCGTCAGCCTAGGAAAATGCCGGTGGGCGCGGTTTCTCGCTGAACGAAACCGGGTTCTTTCAGCACAGCAGTCTCTGGTTATTGGACAGGACGTAAGTTTCGTTTAGTGGGAAACAATCCCCATCCCTTTATAAAGGGGACTACCGAATCCTGCTGCCGATCGAGTCACTACACCATGGGTCTCCGTAAGTAGCATATCTTTAACCTTGTGTCTGCAAATGTTTGACTTGTTATAAAAAAGCTTTAGGGACTTTAAGTCAATGCATTCAATACACATTTTTACTCAGAAATAGGCCTACAACAAAGATTTTGTTTTGAAGTGATTGCTTGTGTATTTGTTTTAGTAACTGCAGCAGCTCTAACCGTAATCGGTGGTGGTAAGTAGAAATGTTTAATACAATTTACAAATGACATGAAACACTAAACATAAAAATATGATAGGCCTATACTATTTCTAAAACCGTAGACATAATATCGTGCGTGTGCGTGTTTCCAGGCGGGGCCGTGCTCATAGCCCCTGTTGTTCTGGGGGCCGTTGGATTCACTTCTGTAGGAATCGCAGCCGGGTCATACGCTGCAGGTATGATGTCCACAGCTGCCATAGCGAACGGAGGTGGTGTGGCCGCAGGCGGTGTGGTGGCGGTGTTGCAGTCAGCAGGTAGGCAATACTGAAACATATTGACATTGAAGTTACTGAAATACGCGCATTTGCTTGAGTTATAGTCACAACAAACTGTCTTCGTCGTTGAATTACGTGAAGGATGTTTGCTGGGCTGGGAATTGGATGCACTTGGGTTTATTATTGCACTCTACAATTAAAGGCCTAATGTCAATATATGGGATGACTTTTAGCCTCTGCATTCCAATACAAATTTTTGACTCCAATGGGCATTACTGTCCCTGGACGATATATTTTGAAATGGCTTGCAAAAACTCACACCTGATGGCACAAGCCAGCTGCAGTGCATTTACAAGCTTTTTGATAATGGAAAATGACATTTTGCACATTATTTGTGATATGTGGGTATGGGTCTATAATGATACAAAAACAATCAATGTATACTAGACTTGTGGTGCCTATTCATATTTCTTCTCTCTGCGCGGTCGTAGGCATGGCTGGTCTGGGCACAGCTGCTACCGCTGCAATCAGCAGTGCAGGGGGAGCTGCTGGAGCTGCCCTGGCAATTCTCATCTGAGTTCAGTTGGAACTGATGTGATATGGATACGACCACC
>JAOPUH010000025.1:13038827-13054688 GCA_027123175.1 Urophycis cirrata
CTTCATACACACTCATACTTCATACACACTCATACTTCATACAGACTCATACTTCATACACACTCATACTTCATACAGAGCCCGCAGCGGCCCCGGCCACACCGCCGCCAGCAGGCACAGCAAACCAAGGCCAAGCTGTTGAGCCTCCGCCTCCGCCTCTCCAGGCAGCCACGCTGCCACCATGTCCAGGGACGCCTCCGCCAGTCAAGGCAGCAGCCGGTCTCCAGGACTGCCAGGTTACCGGATCACACTGGGCGGGTGTGGGGACAGTGGGGTTGCTTGGTTGGGTTTTTTTTTTCATGTTGGGTGCGATAACCCTGGTAAGAGTTCATTGTTTTAATTGGCTGTGGTTTTTTGATTTTATGGGCAGGCAGGCTTTGTTTGGGGATGGAGGGCAGCCTCACCTGAGTCAAACTGACTGTACTACACCTGTTGTACGTTGAGCGATCAATGTCCACAGGTCACAGGTCATCATCACACACACTCAGCGAGATCTTCTGCATGGCAACATGGAGTACCAGCTTGTGTGTGTCACTTTCAATCACAATAAACCACTTTTCTGGAGGAGTTTGGTAAAACCACCTTGGTTGGTGTGCAGCATTGGCATTGCTACATCATGTTGTTCACGCCTGCCTCATTCTGAGCTGCTGCACAGTAGTCAAAGGGGCATTTTCTGCTGTAAATACAGGAAAAAAGCTAAATTGTGTATTCATGTTGATAGTTTTGTTTTGGGTTTTTTCAGTTTTACACCAGTTTTTTGTATTTTTTGTATTGTAGAATGTAAGATTGTCATTGAATGTCAGATTATGCAGGTATTAAGTGTTTTGACTTGTTTGTTTGTGGCATTTTGGTTTAAGTAAGTTGAGTCCAATTAAAACAAGCACTGGGAAACCACCGGGCATTGGTTGATAGTGGTTCCTTACTACCGTCCCTCTGTGTCCAGGGCATAAAGCTGTCTTTGTACAGTCTGTGTGGTAGTGCACTTTATCAGCTGCACCACAAATGCAAATTTGAGGTGACAGAACCTTTCAGCCAGACCACTTTAGCTCAGTTCGATATTCAAAATCTTGAATATACAATGTAAATTTTTCAAAAAAACAATTACAAAAACAGAAATCACTCAATCACACAATCAGTCAAACGATCATGAGACTTTGTGTCTTGCTCAGCCTCATGCTCCAAGGTCGACAGCCTGATCTCAGGGCTTTAATTTCACCATAAGCGTGCTGAGGGCTAGATATTGATAGCTGTAATAAGGTCAGACAATAGGTTGCAATAGGATGCATGAAGCTCTGCAAGGAAAGACACTAGAAACCATGAGACAATAGGATTGTCACCAGATAAATATACATTTCCTTGTGCATTATCAAACAGGTTTAGCACACCAGCAGACAGACACTTCACACAGCACACTGTAACTGTAAGGGAGTAATTGTCAAACGTTGCGATAGTATCTTCAATCTTTCTACGTTCACCAAGACTCGACTAGATAAAACTAAAAAATGACACTTCCTCTTTCTAACCACCAATCAACAATGATTGCTGGGAGGTTAAGACTTAAGACAGATAAGAGAATCTGCGGGCAAACAAAGAAAAAAAAGAAAAAGAGAGAAAAGGCATTGTTAACCAAGTATGTAAAATATGTGGAGCTGGAAAGCAGAACTGTGAGCAAGTGCTCGTGAGCGGGTTCATCTTTAATGAGCAGGGTTGGGAGGCTCACTTGGGACTGGTGGATGACTGATAGCTTATCACCCAGGCACAGACCACAAGCCATCACCTGATGCGCGTACAAGCGCTTACACACTCTGTGGCAGTTACACTGACACTAAAGGGCCATGCATGAGACGAGGTAGCCTGCCGTCCTCCACCACCCTACCCACTACCCTACCACCACCCAACCCACCACCCTACCACCACCCGACCCACCGCCCTATCCACCGCCCTACCACCACCCTACCCACCACCCTAATACCCTACCACCACCCTACCACCACCCTACCACCACCCAACCCATCACCCTATCCACCACCCTACCCACCACCCAAATACCCTACCACCACCCTAACCGTAAGCCACCACCCTACCCACCGCCTGCCAGGCTCAGGGTGACTCGGCTTCCCAGGCTACTATTCAAAAAGCACAATAGGAAGTCATATTATGATTGTGCTCATAGCCCCGACAGCCCACGTGATAGAGCTTGGATCTGTTTTTAATCAGTATTTGATGAACACCAGTTTGTGAAAAAACATTAAATCAATTGCATCTCAGTGCCAATCACCTGACAGATTCTAATGGCTTATTTCTGGTTTGATAAACAGGTTCTTAACAGATTAGAATTATACCTGTGGTAATTTACAATTACTGTTTTGGTACATAATAGCAAAGACTGCCCTTTATTTATTTTTCTTGAGTGAATTTAGTTTTGTTTTAATTTGTTTTGTCTTGCCATTGCAAGATAATTAGTTTTAATGACTTGCACACAATATAACTGATTTTCATGTGTCCTTTATTTGACATTACTTGTCAAAGTGGTAATTCTACCTAGCCTCTTTTCTGACATTGTTATGAGTGTCAAGGTTTGGCTGCATCAGTTGAGGTACGAACCTTTATGGTGCAGGTGTTTACAGGTGTATACTATATACACTTGAGTGAAGAGAGATTCTTTATATGTAGCATGACATTATGCACATCTGGACATGGAGCACACCAAAACATACCAAACAGTGTGTTGTTGAGTTCCTTTTTTTTACTGATGTACTGCAGCCACACTTATTTGATATTTGATGCAAGTCATCTTCTATAATGCTATAATATCAAATGACAGGAATAAACTTTCCTGCGGGATATTTGCTAGGACGAATCAAATGTACCAAATGAATATCTACAATTCCTCAGAAGATGATACTTAAGAAGTGAGGGAGTTTATTCTCGTTTCCTTGGCATCCTTTATCTATTGTTACTGCCAGCGAGGCTCTGGGGAAATGGCAACAAATGACAGGGAAAGATTACCAACCACATGCTCGTCCAGCTCGTCCAGCTCCCTCACAAACACCTCCTCTCTGCTTTTCTGTTGTTCCTTAAAGTTGAGGGATGTCACCTTTTAGTTTATGGCTATAACTGTTTTTGTGACTTGGACTTGGCCTGTCAGTTACTTTCGAGGATAATTACTTGGCCTAAACCCTTTTTTTTTACCTACAGGCCATCAGGCTTCTGAACCGCTGAACTATACTTAAAACCCATGGTCGCTCATGTACAATTAGCCACTGGTGTAAATACATATATGCCGTCATCAAATAATGGAAACATTTCTGTCTGTATAACTCACTTTATGTAAAATGTTGGATAGTGCATGTGGATATAATGATGCACATGCACTTTATTCCGGCACATTTGTATCTGTATCCATATCTTGTGATCATCATTGCTATCATTGCTCCCATCAACGCTGATGTATAACCTCCAGTTTATGTATAATGCAAATACTTACATGCCATGCACTTTATATTTTCTCCAATGCTGCTTCATTTCATTCTCCAGTAGTGCACTTACTTATCCGCGATGCCCTTATTTTACTGTACTTTATTGTATTTTATTTTTTTTGTACTTCTTTCTTTGATTTTCCTTTCATGTTGGAACGGGCCTTGTCCAGTACATTTAATTGTACAGTATGACTGTAAGTGATGCTGCACATTTGATAATAAAGGACTTGAATCTTGAATCTACCCCCCCTTGAATAACTCCCTACCCTCACTGTGCATTTCTCCTTAAGAATTGATCTGGAAATTCTGGTTTAGTCTATTTATACACAACATCCCTCATAGAATAAACACTGAGCTTTCCCCTCTTTAAATCCCCTTCATATTGTCCTTCTCAACTGCTTTTAGATTGAGATCAGCTTGAGATGCTGCAAAGTCTCTATTGTTGGTCAGCTGAGGCCATTTTTAGCTGTGTAGCAAAGGCTCCATCTAGAGGCAAAAAAGAAGACTGAAACACACAAATATATCCTGGTGTGCCATGGCTCTTGGGCCAGGCACACATAGCACATGCCCTGGGGCTCGAAAGGGGCCCAAAGCTTTCACAAAATAATTTTGTCTATTTCAGTTAAATCTGTCCAGGTGCTGCCCTGAAAGACCGGAGTAGCAGGGCCCTAGCTACAGTCCATCTGTACCAGAAGAAACCTAGCTAGTCCATCTGTACCAGAAGAACCCTAGCTACAGTCCATCTGTACCAGAAGAAACCTAGCTACAGTCCATCTGTACCAGAAGAACCCTAGCTACAGTCCATCTGTACCAGAAGAACCCTAGCTACAGTCCTTCTGTACCAGAAGAGCCCTAACTACAGCCTACCTGCACAACGAGGACCTATGGACTATTTTTATCAGCAGGGCCATAGCTATAGTAAAACTTTACCAGGAGGGCCCTGTATGGTTCATCTTTACACTGACATAAAAGAGTACTTGTTAAAATGTTAGAATCAATAAAATGTCAGGATTCAATGAAATCCCCAGGGAGAACTGTTTGTATAAAACCATTCATATAGATTTGTCTCAATTATTCTTGGATAAACTGACTTGGTTTTTTAAACACTTGGATGTTGCTTTGTGATGCAGCTCCTATACTTCAGTGAAAAACTTTTTTCAACACAAGTTTTCTTTACTTGACGTTACTACAAGTTTGATGGCTTGCTTGACCTCACAAGGTGCTTTAGATAAAAGCATTTTCCAAATGTCAAAATGTGAAGTGAGATATCACTTCACATTCTTTCCTTCAAAGAAATAGATGTAAAACATATACAGTAGATGCTATTTTCTTAAATGAATACACAAAAACAAAGCATAAACAAAACATAAATAGATTTATTTTTTTAAGCATGCCAAAACTCCTGTACAGCAAAAACAAAATGCAAATAACTAGGTGTTACAAAATAGAAAATGAAATATATTCTATAATATCTTGTGTCAGTTCAGAAATAATTAAAATTGGTCCTTAAGAGAATACACAAAGGCAAAAAAATAAACACAATAGGCAAGTAATTTCCTTGTCTCACTCTTAGCTTATCAGATCCATTTAAAACCCCTCCGGTCTCAAATGTGTAACATCCTTTAAACAAAACAAAAGTTAAAAGCTTTGCTGTATGTCAAAGGAACACAGCACAGGCTGGGTGAGGAGTATAACAGGTCACAAGCTACATATGGAAAAACTGCCATAGCCAATCAAGACTGTCAGTGCACAAGCAAACCGGGCCTCTGTAAACATTAACCATTTTTTTATTAATATTATTTAGTGTTGTACAGTATGTGCTTGGGGAGGGGCGGAGGGAGTAAACATGATCTGACTCATCCTCACTCTAGACACGTTTCTTGGCGATGAAAGCACCGAGCAGCACCCCCGTCAGCAGCACCGCCCCCACCAGCATCCACCTCTTCTGACGAGCCTGCGTACGCCTCTCTTCTCCCGCCGCATCGCTGCCAAAAAGCTCAGCAAAGCGTCTCTGTAAACGTAAACAATGCCGGGCTTAGAGTACAACAACATTACTACATAAATACAGTAGCATTAGTGACAAAAGGCGGTCCTGGGCACGGTAGCTACTCACCCATCCGCCGTGGCCCTGGATCCAGGGGTCGACGTGGTGGTCCAGGTACCTGGTCATCCATTCTGCCACACGGGGCACCATGTGGCTCATCTCCTTCTCCACAAACTCAACGCAGAGGGCCCCCCCGAAGGCAAACAGGCCCACTATGCGTCCCCAGTTGATGTCATCCCTGAACACCTCGTCCATCACACTCTCGAAACTGCCATACGCCGTGGTGGGGGAGATGGGCAGCTGGGACGACAGGTTGCTGAAGGCCAGTGTGTAGCGCAACTCAAACTCGTCCACCGATTCTAGAAGCGCCACCTTTACGGCCTCTATGCCGTGCGGCGAAGGGGATGGCGCCAACTGGCCATTGCCGTTAGTGTCGTTCAGCCTTAACCCATTATTACCAATCCTGTTGGTTTTGTCCTCGTCAGTCCCCTCACCTGCCCCCTCTGGCTGGAAGGGAACAGGCCAGTAGTTCCTCTGAGACAGTTTATGTTTAAGGAAGAAGAACACCAGTTCTCTGTTACTGATCGACATGCTTGTGTCAACGTTCATAGCCAACCTAATCAGACTTCATGGTTGGGTGCTTCTGCTCAGGCTGACTGTCAGCTGATTAGCTCAAAGTGGATCTCTCTTCAGGTCGACTGGCCTTCAGGCGGTGGCTACCAGTGCTGTTGGCCTGTGAAGACATGAATCCATGGAGACTACAACATCCAAAAACCATGACAGCTCATTAAATCTTTAACTAATACAGAAATAATGTGTGTGGTAAGAGATAAAATAAAAGCACGTTATTTGCTTGTTTTCAATAAAAGGCCATTGTTTGTGGTGAAAGCTATAAACCTAGTCATGTAAAAAGTTTCATTGAAATGATCCTAGGATTTCATTGACACCGTTGAATAACTGCATTTATAATTCCGTACAATTTGGTGAGATTCATTGAGCAATCAGCCAGCAATATTCATAAATACAATTTTAAAGTCCCTATCCTGTGTATGCGAACAGGCCTAGGCCCATTCTTACCATTAATTTACGAGATACATAATGCTGTGCCAATAAAGTAAATTCTGACTGCAAAGAAAGTTGCCGAATCCATTGTTAATAATGCGTCTTTCCTTCTCCCGTATTCACTGTAATCAAAAAATGACTGCACCAGCAAAACACGTGTAATAGCATCCAATGTAAACTTGGTGTGTGGCACCAATCCGCCGTCATTTCTCTGGAAATGTTTTTCATCACCGCCCCTTGATAAGAGCAGCATACTCAGTGTATCAATATTAGCTTCCCTGCGTAGCCACCGTGGCCCTTCGTTATAGAGTGCGACCGAATCAATATCAGATAAACAATTTAAAACACGTAAAACCTAGATAGGCAGACATACTCATGTTGACAGCTCAATTCGGGTTAATCGTAATGAATGTAGCTGTAGATCCTGTCTAGATTGAGTAAAATTCCTAATTAGAAACGTATGGAAAGCTAGTAAAATACTGTAACCATGGCAATATTGGTCAAGCCTAAATTGGATGAATATACTTACAGTGGTGAATTCTTCCCAATTCAAAACTAAAAGAGGTTTAAAAGATGCATTTGTGCAACAACCACAACAAATATCGACATTTTCCGAGGCCCTGATGTTGCGAGCTCCATGGCCTCCCCTTCCAGTCGGATGTCCCGCCTTCTTTAGTAAAACGTACCAATGAGCGGCTCCCCATAGCAGGAAGTCAGTCACACATAAAACAAAACAAAAAAACAAGCTATCAACTACTTAACGCTACAGAGCAAGTTATTATCCGACTACCGGATATAACATCATTAAAATCATTAAAATATGCATGCTGTTCGTGGGCTGAAGCAGCACTAAAGGTCTAAGATATAAAGGAGAATGTATTATACAACCATCTAAACACATATTTTCGTGTTTTAACACCCTGCAAAGAAAAAAATAACAAAATATATCCGGGGTTTATTATGAAATAAGCTTATTTATTTAAACGTGTACATAGACAATTAGCATATCCTACATTTTCTATGAGTGAAATGTCAATACAGTTACATTTCACAAATGACAAAAAAATATCAAAGTGGGAAAATTGTTTCATAAATCAGTGAACTAATGAGCAACAGTGATCATATGTATAGTCTAACAAAGT
Source organism: Urophycis cirrata (assembly GCA_027123175.1). Classification (NCBI taxonomy): domain Eukaryota; kingdom Metazoa; phylum Chordata; class Actinopteri; order Gadiformes; family Phycidae; genus Urophycis; species Urophycis cirrata. The sequence goes on from JAOPUH010000025.1 coordinate 13,046,555, forward strand.
ACAATGGCTAAATTATTTACAATGTCACAAATGATGCCACTTACAGAAGCCATACACTTTTTGCACAATAATATAGCTTGATTTCTCTCTCAATACTGATATGAAGTTCAGTATAAGCTGTTACAGTATTTTCATGTACCATGCCATTAGCCCAAATATCTGAATGTAGCCATTTGTGAGACCTTTGTCCACCATCTTCACACAAATTCAAAGGACTAAATCAAGGCACACATCAGAGCATAGACACTAACAGAGAGCCACCAAAGTATTTGCTTTCCCATCTTTCAAATTGTTTGTCTCCCCTCTGGAAGTCCCATCTGTGGGGCTCTGGATTTCTTTAGTTAGTTTTGTTGCCTCTTGGACTCTGACATCCTCACTGGGAACGTCGTGAACCCTCTCAACACCCCCCTCCTCGATTTCTGGTTCACTGTCCGAGTCAATGGATATGGTCTCTGTGTATGTACTGAGTTTTAGCGTACAGTTAATTGCCTCACATTGTTTGTTTTGGTGCATGGATGGGGTGCCAGACTTGAGGCCTCCTGATCTGCGTGAGGTACCGGCCAGTTTGATTTCCTCAAATGTCAAGTCATGCTTTAGCTTCTTGAGGGCCTGCATGTCAAAGCCCAGCAGCACAGAGGATTTCTTAGACTCACAGTCGCTCTCACACACCCGCCGCTTGTTTAAAAAGTGACTGGCAATGTCCGATTTCCAGAGCCACAAACTAGCGGACAGCTTCTCTTCTTCTTTGAGAGACAGGTAAGGGCGCTTGTTGAAGTAGGCCGTGAGGAAGGCTTTGCGGGCCTCATACGTCTTGTGTTCGTAACTTCTAGGGTCCAGCACGAGATCTGCATCGCCCCGGGGTCCAGTCGAGGCCGAGGTCATCTTTGAATCGTTTAGCTTGAACCGCTTGGGATCAGACACGCTCTGAGAGGGTAGCCGTCTCTTCAGGAACCCTGCCCCAGAGGAGTTTAGAGTCAGGGCAGACTTCATGCCCTGGCCTGCATGGGACCTGCCCACTGCCCTGCACTGCACAAGATGCAAGGTGATCGTGGAGGCCACCATGTTGCTCGTGTACACCCCAAGGCAGTGAATGCACTTGTACGTCATCTTTTTCTCCACCGGATGCATCGTCTGGAGCACTTGGTGTCTCTCTCGCAGATGCTGGGCCAGGGCATGGACGATTGGGCCCTTGAGGATGGTGAAACACAGAGGGCAGAGGGTCTTGCCCACCTCGTTCTTGTCGGTAAGAGCTGTGGGATTTCTAGTGTGTGCTTCACCTTTCCTGTCCATCATCTTGGGAACGGTTACTTTAACCAAAGGTGGACTGCTGCTCTGCGCGGCCACAGCTGGATCCTGACCATTGATGGACTCCTTCATGTTAAATGTGATTACAACAAGCTGTATGTTGTTGGACTTGTCTTGTTTGATGGTGAGGTCAAAGGTTAACGGTGATGTAGCAGGAGGCCCAACATAGTCATCGGGGTGAACCTGCTTGACATGCTCAATCATCTTCTCAACGTTGTGGAAAGCAGAGTGGCACTGAGGACAGGTTAGCCCGTGGATTAACATGTGGTTAAGCAATGTATCACTGGGCAGATATCGATTGCAAAGCAAACATTTGCTGGTGAAGTTGTGGATCTTCATTATGTATTTGGCCATCGCCCAAACCTTCTTTGCTTTATGTGCCTTTTCAAAATGTGCACTATAGAGATTTTCTGGAAAAAGCTCATTGCATACAGTGCATATCTTCCACTTCTGTGTTTGTGCCGTGTTCACAGCAGAAGATGTGCTTTCAGCCAAGGCGCTACTGCTGGGAACTGAGACACGCCCCGGGTGGCCAGCAATGGAAGATTGATTTTTGAGGAGTGAGGGACCCTGTTTTAAGTTGCCACGCATCATGTGGCCTATTTGCTCAGATGTTAAGCTCCGGCCTGCGGATGTCACTATGGAGGTCTTCTGTGACATTCCAGGGAAGGCTTGAGACCTGGAAACCATGACGTTGGCATGCCCGATCATGCTTGTTACTTGAGAGCCAATTCGCTCATGGTACTCAACAACGTGCTGCACTAATGCCTCGTAGCTTCGCGTGGAAAACTGGCAGCGCTTACATAAGATGTTGTTGCCATTGACAGAATTTGCACCATTTTTGACAGATGACTCAGAAACCATGCCAAGATAGGGAGAGACCACATGCTGAAAATGTTCTCTGTAAATGTGTCGTCTTACAATGTTATACAGAGGGTCCCGGTAAGTGCATTTTTTGCAAAAGTACATTGCTTTCTCAACATTGTCTCCCTGTTTAGCTTTGTCTGGCCACACTTTATCCTTCTGGCCCACCGCAGTGCCCTGGATGGTCCCGTAGTTCTGCCGAGTTGAACTGGGTATGTGGAATATTTTGACATGAGTCTCCATCGTTCTCTTGCTCGCAGTGAAGGTGCAATATGGACAGTTAAGCAAGATGCTGTTCTCAAAATTCTGCCTGTGTACATTGCGAAAGTGGTTCTTGTAGCCTGAGTAGTATTTGGAAGAAAATGGACACTCTGTGCAGCAAAATGGCTTGGATCGATATTCCTGAAAGGCATAAAGCAAACACATAAAATACTAATGTAAAGACACAAAAACAAGGTTGTAATGGCGACATACAATAGGAAAGCAGCAATTTAACCTACCTGTGTTTTAGAGTATGATGGATCCCACGAGGAAATCTCAAGGCAAAGAGTTCCCTTGACATATTGCTCATTAGGGCAAAACTCTTTGAAATCCTGCATAGTGAGAAAAGGGGAATTAAAACCTTTTCGATAACTAGCCATGCAGTATTCAGACTTTGAATGTACCAGTTCAATGTCTAATGTCTGGTCAAATCATTCAAAGCGTATTTCCATGATTAAAACTTTTGCATTAACTCAAATTTACAGTAGTAATTTGCATGGATACATTATTTTGCATATTATTATTTAAATTGAAATGTAGTTGTATTTGTTTCATTAATTGAATAAGAACTTCAGAGCTATTTCTGCAGATGAAAAGTGCGATATAAAAGCACACTGACCTCCGCCGCCTCTTTACAGTACTCGAGCCCAATGTCACCAAGAGCTTTCTTCACCTGCCTCCTGGCTCTCCGTATCCTGGTGAGGTTGTTCACGGGGAGCTGATACATGTCTGTTGAAAAGCAAAAAACATCCATACATATATTCATTTTCAAAACAAGCGATACTTGCGTTGTAAGTACAATCACAAAAACAACAATTACGTAGGTCGTTTGTCATGCTTTGTTTGTCTCCGTGACACTAAAGCACAGTATTCATAGTAAATTATGAAATTCTTAAAGGTATATCAGATTTTACAAATGAGTAACTAGCAAGAATAACGGGGGGCACCCATTGGCAGGTAGCTATCATTTTAGTGGACAAATGGACGTTTGGCTAGGTTAAAGGTTTCCATCGTTAGCGGGGCCCAACGTTTATATCACAGTAGATGTTTTTTGACGACAAATGGTATTGATCTAAATCGAGGTTTGTAATTTACCCAATTAAGCACTTACTCCAATCACAGCATCTGTAATCCGGCTATTTACCCTGGAAACGATTTTCACCAACATTAGATGCTCGATTCGCTCGTGGCGGCTTGGCTGTGTGCCCCGAAGTTACCTAGCCCCAGTAACAAGTCCACTCTCCCTTCACTGGCCAAATAACATGACGAGATAAAGCCCACACATCTACCCCCAGCTCAGAAGAATGAAAAGCTTACCTAGCGTATTCACGGGTCCAACAGAGTTTTGCGCTGGGCCGGGCTGGACGGACTCAGGTGAATAATGATGATGATCGCACTCGAAGCCGGTGCTGTATGATGCTCTGCTAGTGTGCAAGCTAACCAGCTAGCAATCCCATTTGTTGTACTGTTTCTAGCAAGCTATTGGGTCGAAAGAAGGACAGAGTAGTGCACCATTCATTAGAACGACATGCTGGATATTCTAATAGTTGTAAAGTGTGAATAATACGAAAGTCGTCCGCGCTCTTTTTGAATTGTTTTGCTGACTTAGCCGTAGTGGCGGGCAAGCAGAGCCGCTAGCCTCACCGTATCTATTTCAGCCAAGATAACACTCAATCCAAAATGGCGCCGACAAAAAGACGGAAGTCATAGGATGGAGCCAGGAGGTGGTGGAGAAGTTGCAACTAAACTGATTTAATGTATTTCTTGAAAAATAACCGTACGTTTAATTTAAGAAAGTAAATGGCAGTGAATTGAATCGAACTAATAAATAATGTTTAAAAAAATGTTTTTAAAAAAATCTCGCTATTTATACATTTGTAGTAACTGTCTCAATATGATAGCGTTTGAAATGGAAACAGGCCTTTGCTCTCGTTGACGAGTAGTACAATTAAGGGTTTACGTTAAACCGTCTAAATGGTACTTTCAAAAGAAATTCATGGCGACAACAAAACATTGAATATTTATTGCAGATTTTCTCACTCCAGGGGCTCCATAACTTCCAACACAACAGTACGCGGTCCTGTCATCACCAGCCGAGAAACCGTCCGATAATCCAGGTGGAGTACACAGTGTCCATTCACCTGACACATAAACTGACGAATCTTGAAACAAACCCCAAAATAGTACAACATTACGAATATATACATGAAATATAATGAGTAAATAGAAGCCATATAGCCTTAACTAATGGCCTACATAATGCATTGCTGTTTATCACATTATAATAAAGTAGGCCAACCTTAACTCCACCTGCTGCTGCTGGGCTCCCAGGGTCAACAGCCTGAACATAACAGGGGGCCATGCCTCTGATTACAAAGCCCCAGCCCAATGCATCCCCAATCACCTTAAATGTCATACAAAGTCAGTGTGAAAAAAAAAACAATTTGAATTAGAGATTGCACTGCAAGTACACGATGTGGCAGAATGCAGAATTTTGACATTTGACTCTGCTTTCTGGAATTCAAGCAAGTTTGATTTGTCAAAACATGCGACAGTCTAAGGGAGCTACACACAGGAAAGTGATTGGTGTCAACAGGATGTAAAGCTATCTGGGACCAGCTCTGTGACAGTTAACATGATGCTGATCTAATGATAGTACAATTACCAGCCTATATGATATTCTATTACTGACAAATGTTCCAAAGTAATGTGTTTGCAACTGTATATGTAATGCCAGTTTGTAATTCAGGTTTTCAGTGTGTAACTCCTTGCTAGAAGTGTAATTCCCCTGCATGTTCACATTAAATACAAAAGAGCTCACCGTTAATACTCTTTTGCTGAATGGTGCACCAGGTGCCAATAACTCTTCACAGCTAAAGTTTCTTGTCAGCACTACAAAACCAGTTAGGAACAATTTCATTATCAATGTGCACATATACTGTATTCTCACAAAATATTGTTTAAATTGGAAACATATGAAGCTCTGTGAAACTTGCCTGATTTTGGATTATATCTCACCGGTGGGGTTGGGGAGAGATTGGCAAAGGGGCAAAGTCCAGGGGAAAGAAACTGAAGCCCATTCAAAGTCCCTTGGTGCCCGGAAACGACCTGTTTCCCCTCATCACCTGAGTGATAATCAGAGCAAACTATCTAATCATATAGTCCACACAACCACATCCACATGTTTTATTGTATGCAAAATGCTGGTTTTATTTTACCAGAATGGAAAGCAGCGTAGTCTTTTTGGTGTGTTTTGTGCAGGACAAACGGACTGTCGGGCTGAATGTCCTCTGCTGTGGGCACAGACAGCCCTTCGCTATTGTCTTCCTCTTTGTCGTGTAACAGTTCCGACAGGCGCCGGCGCCTGCGGAAGTTGATGCTGAACTGATAGAGTAATCCACTGTCGAAAAAGTTGTGTTTCTTTAACACTGGGGGTGAGAGAGAGAGAGAGAGAGAGAGAGAGAGAGAGAGAGAGAGAGAGGGAGAGGGAGAGAGAGAGAGAGAGAGAGAGAGAGAGAGAGAGGGAGGGAGAACAAAGGAGAACCACAGGCACACGTGAGGCCTAAATGGTATTCATCAGGGAGTGGACAAGCTGTTTCTTTCTGTTCTAAAGGACTCGGTGTCATAACTGACCTCCAGTGGTTGCACACATTAACACCTGAAAGTTATTATGGGATAATTGGAGCGGTCATCAAAATTCACCATGTTGGATTATGCTGTGTACCTGTAATGACCCGGTCATAACATGTTAACCTACGTGATGTTCCTGTAATGACCCTGGACATAACATGTCATCCTCTGCCATGTTCCTGTAATGAAGTTGTAATGACTATAACATGTCAACCTATACCACTTTCCTGTAAGGAGCTGGTCTTACCGTGCTGGAGGATGCCATGCTCCTGCAGCGCTCGGCACAGTTCCACTCCCTGTTTCCGGCTTTCCACTTCAGCATTCTGAAGGAGCCAGTCAATCAGATCGCAGCCAGGAAAGCAGCGCTGATATATAACACCGTGCTTCTCTCTCTGCTGCAAGACCGAGTCCTTAGCCACGATGAGGCTGTCGGACCAAAGGCACACATGCACTATTCTGAGGCTTTCATTAAAGAATGCAAATATATATACATAGATTCAGATGACATTTTACACAATAAGCAAGTATACCAATCCAGTTTTAAGACCAATCCATTAAACATTTTCAATACTACATTTGCACAGAAGTGTGCAGCTTTACGTTCCCTTCAGAATCCACGGGTGAATGTCTTAACGTAAGCATTTTTGCTCTCAAATAAAGTGATTGCTTGGCCAAATGATGCTGCTCTTACTGTTCGTATAATCTTTGTCCCAGCATAAAGACCTTCACTTCTGTGTTGAAGGGAAATGTGCCGTCATCTTTACGGAAACGGTAGAGTAGTTTTGCATCCTTGAACGCGGGCCGCTTGTCACACACTGAGAGAACCAGAGACACGATCCCAATGAGCCTTCAAATTGACATCGCTCTATTCTGTCCCATTGTATTATAGTGTTTGCATTTTTTTTTAACTCATCAGCGAGGTCTAAAGGCCGTTTCCTATGACGGTAACCTTGAGTCGGGAATCACCTGGGTGCTTCCTGCTTACCATGGTGAACAATGTCATGGTCCATAAGGTGCTGCATGAGACAGATTGCTGTGGCACGATCCGGTGCCTCCTTGTGAGCCACAAGCCAGTCTGTGAGCTCTTGGGCCACAAAGCAGTTGGGGTACGTGCGCAAATGGTACCGCCGCTCCTTCACCAGCTTGCCATCGTGGAGCCTCAACCTTGGATTGAATAGACAGTCAGCAATTAATTTTACGCCTGAATCCGGACATTTCAGTCACCAAAAAGAGGATGGCACTTGAGCCGACCTCAGCAAACCATTTTCAGAGATTGGTTACACGTAAATACTCGAAGTCACGCAATTCTTACTAACACACGTTTCTTCCGGTGTCCACCCCATACCTGAGTTGCTCTCCAGCAATCATCACTTCAGCCTTGTGTTGTTGAACCATGTTTTTTCTCCTATTACTGCTTACATGATCCATGTCTCTTTTGCTAGCACTTCTCTGGCAAGCTTTCTTCTCTTTGTGGTCACTTATGTTTACCAAATAGTCATTGAAACTCACAGGACCCAAATGTCATGTGGGAAAATGTGTTGTGTATACAGAGTTAGAGCTGAAATGATCAGGGGAGGGTTGGCTAGGGGGGAAGGCGGTAGGTAAGAGAACGATAGGGAGGTGAACATTGGGACATCGTTTTAGCCGGTTTGTGAAAGCCCTTTGTTTCATGGTGGGACAGCAGCAGTTATGGTCAGCACCACAGGGTGTCAGCAGTGGTCCGTTTTTGCGCAATCACAAAGGAACCCACACGTGTTAGCGAATTGTTTTCCACATATTTAAGGAAGTAAAAATTACAGACTAATGCATAAATTAAGACTCTTTTACAAGTGGGAATTTGAAGAAGGTCAGACAAGTAAATTCAGCTAACTAAGTCATTGTGAACGAGCCTAGGCATAGGGAATGGGGGCTATGTGGTTGTGGTAAAGCAAAAAATATGTAGGCTATTGTATAAAACAAGCACATTTCACCATAGGGATTACACTTGACGGTTTGAGTCGGACACACACACACACACACACACACACACACACACACACACACACACACACACACACACACACACACACACACA
>JAOPUH010000025.1:13095746-13110611 GCA_027123175.1 Urophycis cirrata
GTGCGTGTGTGTGTGTGTACGTGCCTGTGTGTGTGTGTGTGCGTGTGTGTGTGTGTGCGGGCCTGTGTGTGTGTGTGTGTGTGTGTGTGGTGGGTGTGTGTGTGGGTGACTGTGGGGGTGTGGGGGTGGGGGGGGGGGGGGGAGCTAACGGAAGGAAAAAAAAACAAAAGAGTGAAAGAAGACGCGCACACTGACCCGGCATACTGACCCAAAAGAGGGGAAAAAATAGGACGGTGGATAATGTTTTTGGGCAGAGGGAGAATTATATATAAATATATATATATGAATAAAACTGCACTATAAAAGATGGTTTGTACTGACTGGACAAACAGAAAAAAAGGATGTGTCAAGGAAATGTTCTTGTTAGCTTTGTGAACCTTTTATTTTTTACTTCTTTATTTTTTTTAGCAACCAGTACTTCAGCACTGCCTTGAATTGTACTTGTTTCCGTTACTCTGTTTGTTAAATTCTATTTACTCAATCCTATACTCACTGTAAGTCCAGATGCAATCAAAAGATGTTTTTTTTAGGTCTGTATAAATGTTGGCTACACACAAGAGACTATAACCATATAATGCACTATAAAAAAGAAAAGAAGACAGCAATGCTAAAATCACACTGCCCCAGAGTGAGCATATTGATAGTTTTGTGGAGATCAATACACTACACTGCCCTGCAAACCCAATGTGGAGAGAAGCCTGTCACGCTAAAGTTGCCTTACTCAGCTCTGTCCATGTGTTTATTTCACCTTCTGGCTATCACCTCGCTTTTCAGCTGCTGCGCTTTCCAAAAAAAAAAAAAAGATTGTCAGTGCAACAATAAGTTGTCTGTGCAACAATAGTCACTGTTGGTCTATATCTGTGGAAAAATAATAACTTGTGCTGCTTTCTGTACACTTGGAAATGTTTAAGCTGTAATTGTATCAATTATTGTTTCTGACTAAATGAATAATGTTGTTAAATGCAAAAATAATCAATTTGACCCCTTGACACTGACAGAGTGAGATATCATGGTAGCTAGAGAGCCAAATTTGGAGGTGCTTTTTCCCCTCCTCTGAATTTTCTTGTGTTCTTTTAAAACATACATTCACTACATAAATCCTATTTAGCTGCATCTTTGTGGAGCTGCTAAAAGCTAAGAACGGTGCTATACCATCCAAAGTGAGATTGGAGGTCACTCTCCTACCAGCAATGTATGCACTTGTGTCGAATGTTACAAAAAATATTTTGGTTTGAGACAAATGGAATCTGGACTTACGGTGTTAAGATCACTTAAAACTTTTATGAAATACTCTGATCATAAAGCACTGTTGTATCATCCTTTCTAAACTTCTGAATCTTTACAGAATAAACAGAATACTCACCAAGCACTAACGCCTCGCCATTTTATTAACACTCCAAGAGTTCTAGTAGTGAGATTCACACTTAAAAAAAAACCCCGCATATTAATTAGTTTAGAGTTGTCGGTGGAATCTTTCATGAACAATCAAAGCTTTTCGGGAGAAATATGAGACTAATGTATAGCGACCCCTAGTGACAAGTAGCCATACATGCTATATCAAAGTGAATGTTTCACCTTAAAAAAATGTGGCTACCATAGCAGAAAGCAGAATCACACCCAGATTACGATTGCCAAAGAAAATAAAATATTGATGTTATGTAGAGTAAAGGTTATGAAAATGGAGATTAGATCGTTTTTCCCCTCAAAAATCAACAGCGGATTTATACAACAAGAATTTTGGACACCGGTTTGCCAGATGCTTGCAAATGATATGAAATCCGTCCTGAGCGGAGTACGAATAACAAGAAAAGAATTCGGTGTTGACTCAGGACGCACATTACAGATTCCATACGCAACATTCCTCTTCGGTCTAAGCATGTCCTCGGCCGCCGTTGGAGCCGTACGTTTTCGAGAGAGAGGAGATTAGAGATGGATGTGAAAGCAAATATGACGATTCTCCAAAAAGGAAGATTTTTGGCAGCAACTCTTTGGGCGTCTAGTCCAAAATCAACAGGCAGCGGAGGGTTCTGGGGCCCTTGTGCTAGGGGTGGGTAGGGAGACTGCACACTCTGAAACCATATGTGTTTACATGAAACATAGAAAACAAAAACAAACAAAAACCACAAACCAAATACCAAACATTGGAGTTGTAGGGGTTTTATTTATTTGGAAACCTACAGCCGTGCGTAGAAACCCAAAATGATCAGACGCCATGACAAACCTCATGGAACAGGGAGAGGACCTGGACTGCTTTTTTGTTACACACACCAACATCCTTCTCCTGTCGTATGAGTGGGAACATTTTTCAAATCTATCACTCACATCAAATGTACTGTTACACATGTCTGCTCCATCAATACATCATTAGAAAAACCTGCCAAGTATTGTAACAGATTGTTTTGTTTTTTGGCAAAATTGAAATCTTTCTCACACTAACACCTTTTCTGGGGGGGAGAAGGAGGAAAAAACAACAAAAAAACTTTCCATTGACCAACTTAAAATACATTAAAATATCATCTTCAAGTAACAGAATAGGGATATTCTTTTCCTCGTCATCATTAAAATGATTTCAGTTAAAATCAAATGTCGACAGGCCTACGCACAAAGACTGAGGGTGCTGGCAACTTAATTGGTTAAAAAAAAGTTCACATTTACATTTTTAAAAAGACATCCCTGATAGAGGCTGTAAATTAATATTCACATTCTGCTTGTTAAATATCGACATGGTTGCAGTATTTCATCGCCCTGTCCCAGCATTTTATGTTGTTACATGTTAACACAATCCAGTTTAAATATTCACCCACACTGATTTGGTTGTATCCCCTTTCCTGCAGACACACACACACACACACACACACACACTTCAAAACAAAAGTTTTGCATTTCCTCAAAAAAAAAAAGGCGTGTGGGTGTATTTAAGGAATTCATCTGATTTAGCTTTCTTTTCTATCAAAATATAGAATTCATTAATACTACATGGGTGGGCTAACAAGACAGAAATAAAATTATACATGTTTTTTTTGTTGTTGCTGAATACAGTAGCTATAAGGACCACAGAGTTCAAAGTTCAGGTAATTCCAGATCCCCCCCCCTACCACTGTGTGCATGTGTGTGTGAGGGGCGGTAGTGTAGGATGGGAAGAGACCACAGGGGAAACCTTGATGCTCCAAATGCATGTACAGCTGCAGGTGAGCGGGCAGAGCACCACGCCCTCCAGCCACACCCCCACACAAACTCGCAGTCGCCCCTCGCAGGGTCTGGCCACCGGGTGAAAGTCGTTTAAGCTAAAAACAAGATGTCTGTTAAAAGAGCGCGTCATTTAGGTAAAATCGCCAACATTTTTGATTTAGAATTCATAGTCTTCCTCGGCCATGTCGAGGGCCCAGGCGAACTTCTCTCGCTGGGTCTTGTTGTAGATCTTCTCCACGGGGATGCCCCATTTCTTACACCTGAAACGACACAGAAGAAAAAAAAAATCCCAAAGGAGTCAGCCATTTCAATCCTGAGGAGCGGCCATTTTGGATCAACTGCATTCCTTGTGGGGTTTTTGGAAGCAAGCCTTTTATCAGGGAGTCCCGACACGGTGGTGGGTCCCGTTTCCCCGTTGCGGTTTAAAGGGTCTCACCAGGCCACGGAGATGCGAGGGTCCAGGTAGTTGAGCTTGGAGGTGCCCAGGGCGATCTGCTTGTTTTCCTCTCGGTCGGTCGCCTGCACCTCCAGCTTCATCAGCTGCTCCTCTAACCTGGTGATGGCCTTCTTCCTGGTCTCCACCGTCCTGATGGGAGAAGAACGGCGAGGTGAGCATGTGTGTTACTCCAAGGAGTTACCCCTCCTTCAACAGCTGTGCTGCTCTGCACATCTCTCAGGCACTTACTTTTTGGACTTCTCGTCTCTCCGTACTTTAGCATCAGCTTTGGCGCTCTTCAGCTCTCTCCTGGCGTCTGAAACTTGGTCCTTCTTTGCGTCAATCTAAGGATAAAAAACAGGTGTTTGGTGATGAGAAATGTTAACACAACTGCACATGGAGCCTCGTCAGGAAAGTCGCGCTCACCTCCACACTGTCACCATTGAGCACAACAGAAATGAATCAGCACATTACTAATTTACCTGATCCATTACTAAAGCTTCTATCCCTTGCTCTCACTTTAGAAAAGGACTGAAATGAACATTAGGGCACAACATTTCAGTGAAACAATTTGAACATCAAATGCTTTCCACTCAAGTGAAAACACAGGCAAAGCAATGGGGTTTGAGAACAAGATGTACAACCGATGGGAGCTTACCTTGGCCTGGAGGTTCTGCATAGACTTCTCAAAGGTTTTGGGTGCTGCCCTCTGGTGGTTACACAGGATAGCCACTGCCCTGTTGGCCCTGTTGTAGGACAGGATCTTTGCTGGAATGTTTTCATCCGCTGGAGAAGGATCAACAAGGCTCATAACTATACGCACATCATTTTAAAAAGGCGTCTTCAAAGTGCAGCTTCCACAAATAAAAGGACAGCGTTGCCAACCAGGGCTTGCAAAACGAAAGCTCCGCCAGAACGGTTTCCACTTAATTAGCCTTGGAGACGAGTCTCCGAACGCCACAGAAAACGGATGCTAGGGGGCTGCCAACAGTTATGGTGTTCACAGGTGGAGCTTACGGCTGGTGAGCTCCTTCAGCTGCTGCTGCAGGGTGATGGAGGCGTTGTAGGTACGGAACACCTTGGCCGTGAGTCCATCCATCAGCTCCTGCAGGTGCTTGTTCAAGATGGAGGTCTGGAGGAAGAGCGCAAGATCTCAGACACCAACAACAACAACAAAAAAAGATCCACCACCACCTCCCGTGTAGTCAGGATTACGGGGGTCCACTCCAGAGAGCTGGTGCCAGACTAAACTCCGACTGTGTGATGCACTGTACTCACGTTGAGCCTATCAAACAGGTCGTCCTCCGCTCCCTTGTTCTCCATGAACAGCTGAAGGTTCTTAAACACCTGGGACACAAAAGGGAGATACTTGAGACCAAGTCCACCCCAACACACGGGGAACACAACTCCTCCGTTTCTGATGCTCCCCGACGCGTTCTGCTCACCCTCTTCTCCACGGGGACCTTGTTGTAGTAGCGGATGGAGTCTTTACCCAGGAAGTCAAACTCCACCACAAACTCCTGTCCGTCCTTCTCGGGGTACAGGTTGATGTGCTCCACCCTCAGCGAGCAGCAGCCCACCGTGTCCGCCGTCTCCCCCTCCTCCTTCTCGTTACCCGCCCTCAGCGCCAGCTGGCCAGAGACAATTAGCAGGGCGTCAGTACGCCCGCACGAGTCGCCGTTCAGCCAAGGTCGGGATATATGGCGCCACCGCCGCCACCACGTGGCTAACCCCACAGAGATGATCACCGTGTTTAATAAACTGTTGGGTAAGTGGTCGGAATCTGTTACAGTTATTGATATCATAAAGCAGCTTTTAATTCACAAATTACTGCACACATTAACGGGGAGGAGAGCGCACTTGATTTTAACCGTCTGCCTAATGACCAGGACAACATTCCGCGCCCAGCGGTCTTGTTCCCACCAGGACTCGGGCCTTCACCAGGACCCGGGCCTTCACCTTGTCTATGAAGTAGAGCGCCACAGCTCTCTGTCGGATCCTCATCTCCTTGGACTTCCAGTCCTCGTGGTACTGGCTCCTGATGCGGTCCACGCTCTTCTTCAACATACGCGCCGTCTCGTACTTCTGCCAGTCCTTCTCCCCCTGCACAACACACACGTTATACATCAGGACTATTTATGACCATTACCGTATCACAAAGGGGTTAAAAAAAAGGGGGCCTAAATTAGATTTACAGACTAAAGATGTCTCACATCAGATGGGCCACCAGTGTGTTGCGTAGCAGTAAAAGAAACGCGCAACGTGTCGAGGAACAGATTAGTATCTGGTTCTGCGTTTAATAAAACGGGTGGCAATGGACAGCACTGTGCTGGCGGTCTGCGCTCTCCCAAACTAAAGGTTTAAAATACAGCTCACTGTCTGGCGCGCGCGTGCGTGCGTGCGTGTGCCCCGCATTACCCTGAGAAGGAAAAAAACCTTCCAAAAGCAAACAGAATACATGGAGTCAAGTACATGGGCTGCATGTACTTAATTATCACATATTCTATTCCAATACATTCTGGAGGAGGAGGAAAAAAAAAAAAAAAACAAGAAAAAAAATCATAGTGCGTGCGTGCGTACCTTGATCCTGGAGCTGGGGTTCAGCATGATGTACTTAATGGACCCCTGGATGTTCTCCGTCCAGGACACCAGCCAGGTGACCTTGTTGTCGTGACGCACCTCCTTCCACTTGGTCCCGGGGGGAGGCTTTGGGTGCTTGGAGTCCCTGAGGGCAGCAGGTGGGGAAACGTTGACAACCACACACCATGGCTAAGCCTACACTCACAGGGGGAGTCACTATTTTTTGCCCTCTCGCACATCGTGAAAGGTCACAATATGTAAAAAATAATAAAATAAAAGAAATTAAAAAAAATAGTGTTTTTCTACACATGCTACATTTCAAAATACAACCAGTCCCAGCTCAGCCATAAGTAGCTCATCACAGGCGAGGTGGTTAAGGATGCTAGAACGTAGCGAGCCCGTGTGCGGTCTGAGGAATCACTACAACCAACATGACACAGCAACGGGATGCGTTTTGATTACATTGTACGCAAATGCTTTGCCTGCGATTGTTAAATAATGACCGTACGTGGCATATGCAATATAGCCTCGGACCCCAGAAAGATTAGCTCGCCATCAAGGTGTCCGCTAATGGGGATCGCAATTATGAACAAAAAAAACAAACAAAAAAAAACATGGTCAGGTTCACAAACTGAATCGACGACCCGTTTAACGCAATCACAACATCAGGAAAAAACGACAACAATTACGTTTTTTTTTCGTTTTTTTTTCTCCGTAATCACACGGCTGTATCTCCACCAGCCCTCCTCTGGCAGGGTTAAGGCGTGTACTCACTTGCTGCAGTTGATAATGATGTCCTCCGGCCTGCTGCGGCGCTTCAGCATGCCCATCTTAGGGTGGTCTCCGCGGCCGCGGAACAGGCCGGGGGGCTCGATGCGGAAGTTGGCGATGCGCTCCTTGTGGTTGTCCATGAGGCAGAAGCCGTACTCTTGCAGGATCTTCTCATTGTCCTCTTTGATTTTCTGGAGGAGAAGCGCATATGGTTAGAGGCAGACGGCGTCCGTTTGTCACAGCCACCGGGATGTAATTGAACATTTGGCGACTGGCGACATATAGCTCACCAGTTTTTGTTCTTTAGACATGGCCTTCCTGGCCTCGGACTGGGCCTTAAAGTAGTCGTTGATCTCGTTGAAGTCACACTTCTTCAGATCTGTGATTTTGGCTTTTTCCTCTGAAGACATTTCCTGTAAGGACCAAGAGAAGACTGCATCCTTAAAAACCGAGCTTGTGCGACTCCCAAAATAACACATCTTTGAAAATGTTTTTTTTTTGTCAACACTGCCGCACTGCCGTTGTCATCCCTACCTTCCTCCAGTCTTTGAAGAAGTTTTTCCGGAACACCTCCTTGGTGGTGTACTCGTGGTCCAGCATTTTGCCAAAGAAGGTGGCGACCTCCTCTGCGGCCGGGCTGAGCTTCACCTGTTTACCTGGAGAAGACGCGGAAACAGCAGTCAGCCCACCGGCTGTAGAACAGCCACAACTACCGCGGCCAAACTGAACCTTCAGGGCAGTCGAACTGCAGTGGCCAGTCCAGAAGGATATCGCTTTGAATTGTAAACCGGTGGAAGAACCAGCAGTAGCTGACAGTTGGCAGGTCAGACTGATCAACCACCAGACACACACACACACACACACACAGACACACGGCGTGGTGGTTGAAGGGCTTTGTATAAAGAGACAAACCGTCGTAGTAGAACTTGACGTTGCTGGGGAGAGGCTCGTACGGGGGGGCGAACACGGGTCCTTTGTGCTCCAGGAACTTCCACTTGACGCCGTCTGTGTAGCGCTCCTCCTCCCACCTGGGGGGGGGTGGGGCACGGTTAGCCTTCTCCCCCGCAGCATATGGAAGGGAACTCAAAGGCACGATGGAAACGCGGGGCGCTTCAACTCACCACTTCCACTTCTCCTCAGGCTCCTTCTTGGGCTTCTTCTTGCCGTCGGCAACGTCTCCCTTCTTGTTGTTTTTAGCCTTCTTGGGCTTGTCCTGGAAATGACAACAGACCCGGTATGGTGTGAGGCTGCGCACCTTAGGGCCCAGAGTGCAGTGAGCACTCAGAACAACGCGGTATCACAGCGAACTTCCTGTTCTGAAAAGTTACACGGTTCCCCCTTCAACAGACTCAAACCATACATTAAAAAAAAAAAAAAAGAAAAAAAAGGGACTATTGATCAACGGGATTCAATGGAAAACGCTGAGCCGACGTCTGATTCAAACTCATCGTCACGCGTGACCACAGGAAATCATCTTACTTCATTTTCCTGTTTCCTTTTTTTGCCCTTGGCCTTGTCGTTCTCGATTTTGATCTTCTTAGGCTTGACGTCGGACCTGAAAAGACAAAACGTCTGCAGTGAGCCAGGGTGGGCCGTTTGGATGTTTCTGGGCACCTGGCAGCCGCTGATACATAAAACACAACAGCTAAACCAAGTGTCATCCCAGACACTGCACACAGTTAAGGTGGACCGAGGAAACTCACTCAAAGTCTTCGTCCCGTTCCCTCTTAAGAGACTTCTCCTGCTTGGGAGAGTGGTAAAAGTCATCCTCTGGCTCGGATTTCACATGGCCGGGGCTGGAAAAGAAGACATCCCGGAAAATCAATCCTCGTGCGCCCATCGCTGAAGGCAGTGGATGGTGAAATGTCTCCCTACCTGGAGAAGCCGTTCTCCTTTTCCTTTTTGACCTTGCCGTCGGCAGACTTCACCTGAAACCGAGAACAAAATTAAATGAACAAAAATAGTCAAGAGTAATATAAAGAAGAAAAAAAAATGAGGCTGGAACATAACTGCTTCAGATCACGGTCGTTCATCACAGCCCGTCCTTGTATTGGAAAACCAATTTTCGTATTGCACTTTTTTTTTTTACATCTTGAATTAGCACACCATCCATTTAGCTATATCCTCCAGTCGCCGTGCCGCCTCAGAGACCGTGATTAACAGCGAGAGAGGTCTGATGTGCGACTTAAACCAAATTATTAAAATAGTTGTGGAGTACCTTGTAACTCAAGTCACAATGCAAACAAAGCAATGTTTCAAGCACCTTTCTGCTTTACACAGAGAGATGGTTAACGATTTCCCCGCGTTGGGGCTGGGGTTTATTTGTGATTACCGGACTACTTGGACATCCAGACCAAGAATGTCCTGGATATTAGGTTAGAATGTGTTACCCTCCTGGTTGAACGAGGACACTAATGACCCAATGGACGAAATCATCTTGTAGGCAAGTACATCACACCTTTGCTTTTTGAAAACATTTTTTTTTTTAAAGGTTTCCTACTTCTGAGCAGGAGAAGAGAGAGCATGGGACAGACATTTAGTCTGAGGTTGGGGCTAGGAGCTAACAAAGTCCAACCATGGCATGGTATTCACCTCCTTCCTCTTCTCCTTGTCCCTGTGTTTGTCCTTGTGTTTGTCTGTGTTGCCTTCTTTGTGCTTCATCTTCTCCTTGTCCTTATGCTTCTTATCAGAAGCGTCCTTGTGGTCACTGGAGTTTTTGAAAAGGTAAACAATATCAAAACAACATCCATCTTTAGGCAGAAACCCATACCATGACACCTTGCTCTGATAACTGAGTGGTTGGGCTTCCATACCCATGATGAGACGACAAAGTTGGTAATCAGGACAGCCATTGTGTACACAAACACCACAGATCACAACCAAGTCCAGTGGACAATCACCCTTTACTACAATGCAACATAATCATGTAGTTGACCAACAGGACAGCAGGACATCATACCTGTTGGCATGTTTTGATTTCTCACGTTCCTTGTCTTTCTTGTGGTCCTTGTTTTTATGTTCCTTGTACTTTTCTTTATGTTTGTGAGGATCTTAGGACAAAAGGAAATGGATGTCAGCATTTTCTTCACGACTATGCAAATCAGTAGCAATATTGTGTAATGTCTTTGGACAATACAGGAAAATGAGATGCTAAAAGTACTAACAAGTAACAAGTGGTAAACAAATCATGCACTAATTATACATAAAAATAAAGTTATTCAAATGTACCGTTATGGACATGTGTACATTCATTTGTTAGAGGTTATGGAAGGACAGCATCCCCTAGTGTCACTTCGGTTCATAAGACTGATATGAAATGTAGGACAGGTTGTAACATGTACAATAAAGCCAGCACTGCATTTGTCGAAAACTTATAAAGGCTGCTGCCTTGTTCAGCAAAAGGTTAAGCATACAATTAATATCCAAGAGTACGAAACTGGCGTTGATTGCACAATTGCTGTGGTTTCAGATATACCAAAATGATAAGAACAGGGAGGAGCTTATCGTGCCCCATCATCTTTAAACAGAAAACATGTTTATGAATCTATACACAACACTAAACCTACAAAGGACTATTGGCACACCTAGTGCTAACAAAAGAGGCTACCTTTGGTGGGTTGCCAAAAGGCCTTACCTAAATGACTGAGGTAAATGATGATGAGGAATGTGGAGATTAATGGGAAAATATAATATGGACAATTCGTTTTTTGGCCTTTACATCGTCATTTAGTCTAAGGTTGCTATGAACAAAGAGAGGAACACATGCTGAGAACTCACTTCAAGTCAGAACGTGATTATTTAGACTATGATAGTATGATAGGGTAGTGGTGTAGCAGCCCAACTCACAACTGGGGAGAACCCAAATAGAATGCCCCTATGGTCATTCAAATATATGAATCCAAGTTATTTGAAGATTTGTCTTGCTAATTTTACATTAAAGCAAACTATAGCCACAGTTTTTGCCAGTGTCCAAGAAGCACACAGTCTAATGCTGAAAACTAGTTTGGCCTATGACAATTGTATTTATAGACTACTTGGGGCGGTGACAGAAGTACAAAATACCTTCCTTTGTACCTTACCTTCCTTATTGAATAACTGCACACAATACATAGTTGCATTTAAATAATGTCCAGTGCTATTTTGGGTAAAGTTAAATGGGGCCTAAAGTCAGATTGGGAGCATCATATGGAAAAACACAGTATTTGGGATATAGTATTCATCTCTATAGATGCTGCTGATCAAGCTACATAATGTGTGCCCTGTACCAAACTGTTTGCCCCACAAGGCAACTGTAGCCACATTGCTTTCATTGGCGAATGCTGCCAAAACCATGGATAACAATAAGAAAAAAAAACCCTTCTCGCTAACAACGTCTACTAGAGACAACGTGCCATGCCCATCTATCCTCCTCGAGACCCGGGAGAAGAGGTTCGAGTATTGTCCCTGCGCGTTTCGGTTCCAGACAGCCATCTGCACTCCATAGCCCGTGTTCAGTGCTACAGCAGAGGCAGGCCGCTAGAGCGAAAAAAGAAAATGGCGTAGAGACTAAGTCCGCAAACCCCAAACCCTCACTTTCAGATAACAAATGTGGCATCTAAAGCCAACTAAAAAGAAAAACGGATCATGTAAACACGTAAAATACGTCCGAATGTACTAAAACAATTGGCCTAATAGAGACAACAAATGCCCGAAATGCCTTTTGAAGGCCTTCTTTTTGAACAATAGGCGCTTTTCAGAGAGGCAGAGGACTTAGTCTCTGGTCGCCATTTCTGTCCTCTTCTGAGAACTAACGTTATGAAATTGTGTAGACGCGTCAAATTTCGAGTCATCATTTTGTATCACCGACACAGTGTCGTGGACTCACCGTTGTTTCGAGGGTCACAGTCAATCTGAAAATATAGAAAAAAATAAGCATGTTTAGATAGCGTTAGCTTGAAAGCCGGCTAACTAACTTTAAACTTGGTGGACGGCAGGGAGGCAGTGGTTAGCTTGCTGGTTAGCCTGCTAGGGTTAGCATGCTACGCTGGCTGGTAACATGGCACTAAAGTATGTCTAGCCTTTACTGCCGAGAGGCAAAGCTCACTTAATGAGCTTTACTTACTCCGTTTTATACTGATGCGGTTATCGAGATATTTAAACACACACATCCAAACACACATACACACACGTGTGTGTGTGTGTGCCCATCATTTTAATTGCCAAATATAACAATGAGCGTTGTTCAGCAAAGTCTAACAATCAGATGTGATGGCTACAAAACATGCCGAGCTAGCGCTGGTTAGCTCTGTTAACAGTTAGCCAACCTGTCAACCAAACCACATAAGACACCTTCCAATAAAGTAATCTGATTTAACTGGAGTCAAACTTCAGTGACATGACGAGCTGTACTCTGTATTACCTGGTTGTTGTTATGGGAGTAATCCCCACTCATTTCCTATGCTTTGTCGGACTGAGAGAAAAAAACAAAGTGAGAAACGTGTGGAGTTAAATCACCGGCGAGAAGCTGCTGGCAGAATGAAGAAAGAAATACACGAGCAGCAGACCAAGTCCCGTCGGCACATCCATGCGCATGCGCAAGTAATTTAAATACGGGACCTTTCACCCCTTTCGACAGACTTTGAAACAGCAACAACTTTATCAGCGCTATGTCAAGTACTATAAATTACAAATAATGTACAATAAATATATAGTCAATGTTAATAATGTATGATAACATATTTTTATTAAGAGAAATATGGGAATGATTAATCAAGGTGAAGATTGTACTTTACATGGCAATTTCTTGTCATCTCTTAGGGCCTACTGCCGAACACAGGACAAAACTCGAGAGATACACAGATAAGTACATACTAGTTCACATGAAGAATTATGTTCTAATCGTGAGTGTGGATATAATTACACAAGACATATATTTATTTAAAAATGTCTGTTTGTGGATCGTGCGGGGGTATCAGTTTACGAACCATTTTTTAAAGTAACTCATACCTGTGGATCGGTTTACACGAAATGGGAATTGTGTGTGTGTGTGTGTGTGTGTGTGTGTGTGTGTGTGTTTGTTTGTTTGTTTGTTTGTTTGTTTGTTTATCTCTCATGAATTGTTAAGTTTGGTATATGTTTAGTGAAAACGACACTGCGATTCTATATTTTAAAAACCCAGCAGAGGATGTACTTGCGCCAGCTCAGGAACTTTAACCTACCTCAGGAGCCGCTGATCAAGTTCTACACTGCAATCATCCAGTCTGTTCTTCTCTGCACTTCTATCAATGTCTGATTTGGTTTGGCCACTAACCAGGAACAGACTACAACAGTCAGTCAGGACTGCAGAGAAAATCCTCACTGACAACATGCCCTCTAGTCAGGACTTGTACGCATCCAGAGTCAGGAAACGTGCAGGAAGCATCACCGCAGACCCATCACACTATGCATCACACCCTGGACACAACCTGTTTCAACTCCTCTCCTCTGGTGGGCGCTATCGAGCACTGTACACCAAAACAACAAGACAGAACAGCTTCTTCCCACAGGCCGTCACCCACTGATGAACACTTAAACCGGTCACACTGTCAAGAACAATCCCCGTGCAACACCCCTGTAACAATGAACACTCACTGTGCATACATAATTATAAATTATATATTTTTGTCATATCCACCTACCTCATGTAGGTTCTATATAAAGAAACCTGTTCATTATTCCAAATTTATTCCACCATCTTTGCACTTTGCACCTTTGTACTATGGTCTTGCTGCAGCAACTTAATTGTTATTGTATGTAGTTAATTGTTTGTTTACCTTTGTTATATTATGGTAATTCAAATGTTTATGTTTAGCTCATTGTAGTTGTTCACGTGTAGGACTATGTGTAGTCTGTGTATGTAGGACTACTTTGAGAGCAGGTAAATCAAATTCCTTACTGCTTGGCGAATAAAGCTGATTCTGATTCTGATTAAAACATCCATGGCATAAAATTGTGTAAACGATGCTTTTTTCAGATTTCTCTGCACATCTTGGGTAATTTAGGTTAAGGTATTACTAATTATAGGATGCTTTGTAGGTTGATACGAGCATGTTCCGACTTCCTCTAGAAGAGCGAATAACAGCCCATCCCGTGTATAACTTCCGTAGTCTCACAAATCAAATTTAATATGTTATGGATAAATATAAAGATAAGTCAGATTCGACTCTCAGTCGCTTCATATTTGTTTTGATCAGTCATGTTGCTGCAGGCGGGGCTGTGTAGGGGCATAATTGGCGACCACTAATTAGTCCACCACCAGTAGTAAAGAACCCGACCTGTGACGATCTCATACCAACACCCTGTAGAATGACCACCAGAAATAAACTCATTGAACTCCCGTGTGGAACTGCTCTAACATAGTAGGACCATAGATGAGTAGATCCGAAGAACCTGGATCCGAGATTATTTAACTCCAGCAGTCCCACTACGTTTTAAGAATTCCTACTAGAATTTAAGAGGGAGACTGCAGAGCCTTGGCTAGAAATCAACAGCTGCCTTGTTTCCTGTTTAGATATGGAGATAATAAAGTAATCCGTGGGAGTTGGTTTACAGTTCTACAGTGGCAAAATATACAGTGTTGAATTGAAACCTTTACAGACAATTTTTTTACAGTACCGTTGGCTGAGTTTGTTATCTTTTGAAAGCTAGCTTAGATATTAACATATATATATATATATAGGAGTGGGGACAAAGACAGATATAAAGAGGCGAAGTACAAGTTTAGCAAGGCGGTGAAAGAGGCTAAACGACTACTCTGAGAAGCTCCAACACCACTTCTCAGCCAACGACTCTGCATCTGTCTAGAAAGGGCTTAGGCAAATCACCAACTACAAGCCTAAAGCCCCCCACTCCATCAACGACCATCGTCTGGC
>JAOPUH010000025.1:13110711-13130588 GCA_027123175.1 Urophycis cirrata
TGTACACCTCCAGGACCCTGAGGCGTGCAGGTAAGATTATGGCCGACCCCTCCCACCCCGGTCACAAACTCTTTGCGGCACTCCCCTCTGGCAGGAGGCTGCGGTCCATCAGGACCAAAACCTCACGGCACAAGGACAGTTTTTTCCCGTCTGCCACTAGCCTTGTCAACAAGGCCCGGAGCCCCCCCTGACACTTACTCTCTCCCTTCCCCCAAACAGTCCTACATGCTACATTAATGTGGCATCTACAGATCGTCTGCGTTACATTAACGCACAGTGTGTACTCATTCGGGACCACAATTTTTCTATGCATGCACTACTGCTCCGTATTCCATATTCATTGTACAATGTATATATATATATATATATTTATAATTATTTTACTTACTTATATTTTTTTAATACTGCCTTTCTCTTGCACCAATTGCACCAAAGCAAATTCCTTGTAGGTGCAAACCTACTGGGCAATAAATCTGATTCTGATTCTGATTCTGATATATATATATATATATATATGCTAAATTGTAAAATGACCAAGATATCCCAAGCAAAAAAACACTATCTGACCGCAGCCCAACTCTCTCAAGGCATCACAAAATGGCAGTGTATTGGCAACATAAAATCCCATGATGCATTCTGATGAGCAAACCCTGTTGTACCTTGAGTTAAACTGTGAATTGTGAGGCTACTTCTGTACCTGATGGTAGGTAACCAGAGTTTATGCATAACACCACATGCGGTGTCTTCTTATTAAGGCTCACTCCTTCAACCAAATAGTTTCAGTCCAGACAATGGAACCATGAGAAATTCACAACTCAACATATTTGCCAAGTGTATTGCACTAATACTATTCAACCACATAGTGGCAGTAAACCACCCCAATTCTTTGATAATACACTGTCATCATGAAGTTGATCACTTGATAAATAATATGAATCCTGAAAAATAATATCAATAATGCTACTTGTCATGATTTCATCATTGATTTCATCCTTTGATTTCATCATTATGGTACTAAACATAGGACAATGCTGACGACCATCAGCTGTGGACAACCAGTTGGTCCAGCTGATGCTGAGGCTTTCACTGCCTGAACAGGGAGGGCTACTGACAGCTAGACAAAACCTCTAGTCCAGGTAGGCCCTGGTCATACTACCACACTGCTAGCAGTTCTACGGTGTATTACAACCAGTTGAAGAGGTGCAGAGAACAGGTGCACAATTCACAGCTCGGCTTCAACCTAAAGCCTGTGAGGACTTAGGTAGGTAGGTTTGGGTTATATCTTCATTGTTGAATACATTGCGTTTGGGAAAAAAGTGTCAGCTGAATACATTTAATGTAATGATAAAATGAAGTGTCTCTACTCTATTTTGTGTTGTATGGAAGAAAAAAAATCTGTATTTTATAACAGTAAACTGGCAAAGAGACCACATTGATTTCATTTCTCTGACAAGGGTTTTCTCTCATCCCAGTAGCAGCAATCATTTTTGTTTAGCTCAGGGGTCTTACCTTTTCAGGCAGGGACCCCTTGGTGGGTTGAGAAACAGAGAAGGGACCCCCTTTATAGATTTAATTTTGTTAAATAAAACAGTTTCATTTTATCCCAGGCCATGAGGCCTAATATTTATAAACCCTATCCAAGCTATTCATGTCAAGCTTTGATTAAATAACACATAATTAACTGTCACCAGGCTTAAACTTTTAAATTTGACATTTAATTTATTGAAGTTGTACAATACATTCATATGCGAGACAATTCCGTTTTATTTCTTTTGCTGGTCTTCAACAGCATGTCTGGGCGGATGAGTTGCCGTGGTGAGTGGCACAGAGCGCGTCTATTCTGGGGGAGATTGAGGAGCTCCATGTGGAGCAAACATTCACTGGAAGGTGACAGCAAGAATTGGTTTCTTCTTATTTCAAAAAATAGAATTACCTAAAAATACAACTGATTGGACATAAAAACAAAAAAAATTGGACACACTGTCTGCTGGACCCCTCTGGCTAAGCTATTTTAATGCTAATAGGTAGTGTTCAACTGGGTTTAATCCCTCATGTCCACAGTCCAAACCAGAGCAGCCTTTTCATCCCCTAAATTCACCATGTATTCACTAAATACACTAATACAAGTAATTAATGCATGTGATGCATTTAAGTATTCACAAAAATAAATCTCTTTAGCTAGCTTTTTAATAATAGGCTAATGTTGCCTTGTCTAAACTTGTATATCAAATAAATACAGACCAATTGGACATATACATTTTCTAAAGTAACTACTTCAGTCCAGTCTCATTCAATTAAAAAGGTACTATATTGCACCATCCAACAATGAAGAATTCCAGAAATGTCTTCATGCATTTGAGAAGGCTTCATACCACACCATTATAGGATAAAATCATAGATGTGATAAGCACAATCATCTCTCCATTCATATTTCTATCTACACATCTCATACTCATACTTACTTTACAGTTAAGAAATAGCCCCCATGCCACACGTCTTAAGTCATTGATCCTCATTTAAAGCAAAAAGCTTTTCTCCACAATACTCAAGAAGGCTACGTGTGTGTGTGTGTATGCGTGTCCTGCCTAATCGTCCCGTAGCCTTGGCAACGAGGCTACGGGAGTGTGTCCTGCCTAATCGTCCCATAGCCTTGCCGACGAGGCCGGAGAATCCCAAGGTTACCATGGCGACTTTGTTTTAGGAACAGTCCGTCCCCTCGCTCTCTCCGCTCTCCTGCGAGTTTTGACGCTCTGGTCGCTCCCCGTCTTCACGGGGGGGAGCCGACACACTCTGGTACAGAAACATGTAAGAGTCGCATAGCAACCGCCGAACCGGCTCGGCAGCACGGGATGGGTCGGCCGCGGCCATTTCCTCCTCTGACTGGGAGAGGAAGTCACCCAGCTCCGGGCAAGCCCTGACCTCGGGGATGTTGTAACCGCTCTGGTCATCACCTGACACGGGGGGGAGGGAGGAGTTTAGATTACACATCGCCCCACGTGGAGATAGTGACGTCTCTGCCTCACGCAGCAATGTTATCTCGCTTTCGCCAAGCTGCATTCTCTGAGCACAAGACAAGCCCGGGGGACGCCGGCTAGCAGAAGCGCCAAAACAATTCAGCGTTACCAAAAACAATTTCTTTTCTTTAAGAGTTGTAGTTTTACGGAAGTCACGTTTTTAGACATTTAGGTGAAGTGATTCGTGACATTCGTGAAATACACACGGGACCAACGCGCGCGCACACACACACACACACACACACACACACACACTCTGTCTCACCACATCTATCTGCCATGCTGTCAAAGAACAGCCATGAGTGTGGGTCAGGGCCATATTTGACAAAGGAAACGTAGTGGCTGGTTTGAATACAGAGGACCGCAAACAGCTCCATGGTGTGTCTGGACACGCCTGGTGTGTCTGGTGCCCCGGTGGTCGACTCGGCAGGGGCAGCCAGGTCTCTGGGGCAGTGGCCCTGTCGCGAGGGATGACTGTGCACCTGTTAGGAAGAGGGAGAAGATGGAGAGGGATTTAGAAATAAACCAATAGCATCTGGTCCCGTCTGCCTCAGCTTAATGTCGTCACAATGTGCCTGCGTTACGCATGCATGCAGTCACAGCATCGTATGACACTTTGGACGTCTATTTCACTGTCCTTGCACTGTTTTTTTTCCCCAAAAAATAACTTGACTTTCATTGGCTCTGTACCTGTACTCTGCGCAATGACAATAAAGTTGAATCTAATCTAATTATCACGCTGAACTAAAAAGACAGCAAAATACAAAAACTGTATTTTTAAGCCTGGCATGTTGACTGGTGAAGGGCTGTTGGTTACCTGTGTGTTGCAGACAGAACAATACTGCTTGATCTTCCCTGGCTGGAGCTTGTGGTCCTGCAGACACTGGACACACTCGCTTGTGGCCAGCTGCCCACAGATGAAGCATTCTCTTTGAGCTGAGGAGGAAACAAGTGATGCAAAGCAGTGTAAAAAAAAAAAAAAGACACAGATTTTAAAACAAAGCATGTTAAAGAAAGGACTAGCTTTCATGGG
The DNA here is from genome assembly GCA_027123175.1 of Urophycis cirrata. NCBI lineage: Eukaryota > Metazoa > Chordata > Actinopteri > Gadiformes > Phycidae > Urophycis > Urophycis cirrata. The sequence goes on from JAOPUH010000025.1 coordinate 13,114,759, forward strand.
ATGTCATGGACATAAAACGACCATTTCCTATGAAGCATGTTAGTGGACCCTCTGATCCAAAGGGAGTAGCAGGAGTAGCATCCATTGCGTAGCAGGTGGGGGACATTGAGGAGCAAACCCGGAACCCCTTGCCAGGTAGTCAACCACCCCAACCACTACACTATCCCGCCCCTAGGGTGTGTATTGACAGTGTTGGCCCCGGTGGTCACCATGGTGAAGGAGGTCTCTGAGGTCCAGCTGGGTGGAGGGGATGATGTGGGGGAACATTTTGTACTTCTTTCCAAACCTCGGCATCTGCAGTATCAGACACGACGGGGCCTGTGGGGTAACACGCAGATGAAATTTATTGGCGCTCCCTAACCATGCATGACTGGCCATTGGCCTTCCACACCATGGGGTCTTCTTGACTTCTCAGAACAACGACCCACCTCCTCAAACTTGAGGTCGCAGGACAGGAAGGAGGCGTCCAGCAGCTGTTGAACAGTTGGCACCCTCCCCACCTGCTCCTTTTCTAGAATGACTTGGAAGGTGTACGCCCCCTGACATGTCTCCATGTTGGACCTGTGAGAAAACATTGACTCCAGTTCAGCAACTCAAAATGAAATCAGTAAAACACAAAGTTGCTGGCGAGGATTCTGACCTGACTTTAAGCAGCGGTGGCATGCAGAGCACTTGCTGAAGCAGAATTGAGATGAACTCCTCAGGATCTGAAGTAGAGCAAGGGACATCAGCTAATAAACACAAAAGTGAATCTACAGATACAACTAATAGCAATCATAATAAGATGAATAATAATAATATTCATATTAACAATGTGGTGGCTGTCCATACCCTTTTCCTCTGTTAGGAAAGTTTGACATCCAAGCTGTTTGCGTAGGCTCATCACACTCTCTGCAGGAACAAAGCCTTTTCTAGAGAGACCAGAGTAGGTGACGGTCATGAACAGTGCACACTACAATTGTCCAATCAGGTTTGAGATAGATACCCCCTTTGTTATATTTGATATCAAAACAAAGGTATCTATTCATGTATCACATTATACGCACAAAAGTCCTTGTGTCTCGTTTCTGAAAACTAACTGATAACACAAAACAAAGACCGACTTCCTTGTGGCAAGAGTATGAATACCTCCTTAAACGGTTGACAATTTTTCTTCTTAGTATTTGACTAGCGGCCTCTTCTCTACAATCTGGCTTCTGCCAGCAACTGTCCAGGACGGTAGAAGAGCAGAATAAACTGCAACAAAAGAAAGAGAAACCTGTTTTAAAACCACACCAGCAGGCCCAGGTTTTTGATAAAATAATGAAGGGTGTATTTTGTAGAACTAAGGACACAATGGGAATAATCACGTGACACACACCAACTAGTTTTACCTGAAGATTGTGGCATCGAGGTAACAAGAATTGAAATGCCCCTGAATTCCTCGCATTCTCCCCACTAACAGCGACGTGACCTCGGACTCAGAGACGGGTGAAGCGTCCTCATCATCTAATGCGCTATCTGCGCTATCTGGACACAAACAAAAGGGATCATTAATATCATACGGGACTTTGGATATACCAATATCAGAGCGGTGGGGTGGGTCTCACCCGGGGGGATGTCGGTGGTCTTGGGAGTCTTGTTCCCGTTGAGGGAGCCATGGAACCTCTGGTCAGGACTGCACAATGTTATGGGAACAAACAAAGCCCGGCCCATCGGGCAAGTGAAATACCTCTGGCCTCCAAAAACCCCATCCAGGCAGTTCCTCACTTCATAGTCCTGGGGAGACAGTGAGAGACCCCAGGCCACATTAAAACCAGGCAGAGGAACATCACATACTCTGTTGGGACTGCGATGCTCACCTTACACGATATAATCAATGTTTGACATTTCACTCAAATATGCAATAGCTCACATTGTCGATGTTCAATATTTAATGTGCAGGACGTACCTATGAGCCAATTTATAGTTTAAAAGTATTAAAGCATTTTTTCATTTATGTTTACATTCTAATTTCCTTGCAAATGAAAAGAATAGGTATAAGACATATGCACACAGACTTATTTACTTATATGTATTTTACAGTTTCATCTTAGGCAGAGCAGGTAGAAAAAATAAAGTAAGGCATGGCATACTATAAAGTATTGTGAACGGGAATCTCACCAGTTCCACCCCAGCCCACTCGCCGGTCTTGCCCGCAGGGACCCCCTTCCAGCGGATGACCCCATACACGGTGACCCCCGTGTTGGCCCTGACCTCCACCATGGACCCCAAATCCAGGAGTGGGGGGGCGGCCGGTGTGGGGCTGTGGCTGGGTGTGATGCGCTGGTCCACCCGTGACTCGTGCTGGTCCACACGTGCCTCGCTCTGCCCCGCCCGCCCTCTCATGTTGGGCAAGGAGTTGTAGCGTGAAACCCCCTTGCTGCCGACACCTGGTGACAGGCCTCGGCGGTTAAAGACAATCACGTGGTTGTGGTTCAAGAGTTTATGTTGCATGCGTCACGGCCATCGATAGGGACAGCCAGTCATTCCATGTTACAGCTCTACAGATGAGGTATGCGACACGGCTTGTGAGTACACAATGTGCACAAGTGCCGCAGCATGTGATATGTGCGCCTTTAGGCGTGCTACAGCCTTGCAAGCCTCCAGTTTTTCCGGTTCATTTGTTCTGCTCTCGTAAGATGTTGATTTGATGGTCATCTGATCACACGTGTTTGTTTTCACTGTGCACGGGGATATCTGTGGCAGTTTCTTCACTTCTATGCATTGAAACCATACAGAAAAAAAAACTTACAGAACCTGTGCATCATAGTTCGGTTTACCTTAATAAACTGTTGTGTTACAGTAAATTGCTCGGGTCACATTAATGAGTGTTTGTTTGTAGTGTCATCCTAATCTCTCTCACGTAAACATTTGCCTGCGTAAATAATGAAGGAATTTGCCCACTTGTAATTAAGAAGATAAGAATATCAGAAGGCTAGCATTAACTGAGTAACAAACGACTTTAGGATTTAAGAACTGGTTCATTATTGAATCGGTCCATGCTACCTTTTGACAACATCAGAGATGATCATAGACCATTTGAAACTCTCGATGACATGTTTGCCAGTTATGATTTTGTTATCATTATCTATGGATGCAGCCTATACCATCTCAATAAGTATGCAACTTATGCAACTTTTTAATTAGACATTCTGCAAGAAATCTGAACACTTATGTATTCACATAAAACCTCATCTAGATTACTTGATTGGACCACAAAATCTTGTCATTTAATGTTTTGGGCATTTCTCCCCTATTTTGGTTAATACCCCCATTCAAATGTCAATGTTTAATGTTCCAATAACTTTGGGAAATTAAGAGACAGCCAACTGGTTTCTGATAGAAAAGCCTGGTGCATCTACTAAAGGAAATCTATGTGCATAGAAATCATTAAATTATGACTCCATTCTACCCTTTAAAAGACTTGGATCATAACTGTCTTGTGTTTTAATTAAAGGGAGTGAACCCCATGGTACATTAAACATTTTCTATCCCACGCTTTTTTTCCATTAGCGCAGTTAACGGCCCACCAATCCTTGCCATCTTGAGTAGTCTATTTTTTTTATTGGCATAGTTGTATATTTCAGTTCATTATGACACACACATTTAGCGTCTAGGATTAATAAAGAACATCTCATCCGATTAGCATGCAGTACTGACCACCAGTGTTGCCATCTGTCGAGTGATGCCGAAAGGGAACCGTGAAGCCAGGCACCACCTGAATGATGTCTGCGGCATTGAACAGAGGAAGAGGGGCTGGCTTCTTGGTCCCAGAACTCTGGTTCTGGTCCTGTAAGAAAGAGAGTCAGAGAGAGAAAATAAGACCAGCTGGTTAGAAGACAATCTCAGACCCAACAGTCCTACCACTATAATCACCACTTCTGGCCGGACTCATCCACGTGAGAGGACAAAGTTTTCAAAAAAGGGGGATTTTAATAAGAGTATTTTTACAAAAGTCAATCTACACAGTGTTGGATTGAAACCTTTAAATTTAATTTAATTTTTAAAGGTTTCAATTATTTTTACAGTTTACAACTGCTGGCCGTGTTTGTGTTCACCAATTTTATGCTTACAGATCCCCGCCTCCAGCAACATGATTGGACAAAAAAATATATGGACAAAAAATATATGATGCAAAGAAAGAAAAATACCCTGTTCAGCCAGAATCAAGCTTGCCAAAATCAGATGATTTTTTGACACTGGTTGAAAGTACTGAATAAAAAACATCTTTCAGTACGCTAAAACTGAAGTTACTCTGCACACAACGTATTAACTGCAGTTACATTTTGATTGAAATCTCCAAGTGAAGTCGCTACTTGTCCTTGTGTTGTAATGTTACGGCCTTTCCATTTGTCATGGTGTCAACGTGTTACGCAAAAACAGTTAGAAAAATAGTCAGAGACAAGATCTTTTTCAAAATATGCTATGTACATTCCTCCACCACTGGACAACTGAATGACGACTGGGAACACGACGTAACTTTCCTTACCAAAAACTCAATTTCGAACCCGAGCATATAAAGGTCATCTGCATTCCTTCTTCCAATTTTCATCAGGTTTTTCACCAGCGCTGGCAAGTGGCCCTTCTTGTGCTTTACCACCACTATATCATTCTGGGTCAAGTCGCAGATGGCAGAGAACAGCTGGGGGTTGCAGATTAGCTCCAGACGCTTGCTTGGTGTGGGCACAAAGAGCAGGAGCTGCGCTTGGTGACGGGTAAGGGGGTACACGTCCTCCTTCTTCACCATGCCCCCACTGTTGGGGCCGCCCGTGTGGCTGCTGCCACTGTACATCAGCCCCATCACCTCTCCATTGAGCTTTTCCTCTTCCACACGGCCTATGCACCCCCGGGAGAATCCTTTCCACGACTTCCCCCGAGTAACTATGAAGAATTTCTCCTTTACAACAGCTGTGTTTTCCATTGTGCTGTATTTTTTTTTATTTTTTAAATAAAGTGGATATGTTATAGTGCGTTGCTTTGTGTGGGCTATTGATGGGACAGGCAGCAGGGATGTTGAAGACAGAGAATTTCAACCTGGAGAAAAAAGGCACAAGAACCGTTTTTCAATTCCAATACATAACATTACATTTAGAGCATTTAGAAGACACCTTTATCCAAAGGGACATACAAAGAGTACATGTGTCATAAGAAGGTGAAGCATTTCATTGCTGCTAACACAGTAAGAAAGTCAACAGAACAAGTTTCAAGCATTTCAATTGCTAGATGAACCATTAGATTAACCATTAACAAAAAACTAAATTTACAGAACAAATATGCTCTTCATACTCTCAAGTGTGAGACAAAAAAGGTAAACACCTGCATTTCCAACCACCTCCAGAACAAAGAAACTGCTGTCTGTGCTTGTAAACAAGCCACTGGCGGGTCTGAGAAGTGGGCAGTTCCGAAAAAGCGATACCACCCATGTTGTCACAAAAGTTCAAAAATAATTATCAGTAAATATTTTTTGCTAACGATGATGCACTTATCATAGATTTTGATGATGGACTTATAATGCCACAGCAATGTCTTTTGCAATTAAACAATATCGAACCTAAATTCTGTCTGATGCCTGAGAGTCTTCACAAACATTCCAACGTGTCACTCAATTATTGCATTTTTTTCTTTGCTTGAGGGCGTACCCATATGCCTGCGGGAGTAAACGCTACTATTGTAATCTGTATTAGTATAAGATAAAAACAGATAAAACATTGCCATAAACCACTTTTATGACCAAAATGCCCTTGGTCTAGTCCTGAAAAGTTCTGGCCAAACAACCAACAACGTTGAATGGTACATAACATGACCTTAAGGCCCCTCGACCAGAACAACTGACCCCAGCCAGCCTGCACTGCCTAGATGAAATGGTTTATGCGACTGCAACATGTGAAAAAAAGCGTAGTACCTACCGCGTCTAAATGTTATACTTCCATCAGTCGATGTTGTAGTAAAACACTGTAGCGTGGATGTCTTGGACTCATCTTCCAACAAATATAGCTTTGAACAAGGAAGTTTGGCAGAGAGCAGCTGATGTCAACGTGTAACCGACCACGCCTCCTCCTCCACTCATACACCTGCCTCCCACTCCTAACCTCACGGAATGGACACGTCAGACATTGTCGAATAATCCCGAGAGGAAGGTAATAGAGAGGAATAAGTATTGCTCATATAATCAAGGGATTTTACAGGCCGTTCCCTGTTCTGCACGTGATTGGGAGAGTGGCCGAGCCTTTTTGGACGACGTTTCGTATTGTGTCATCGGAATGCAGAGGTGCGAACTGGATGCCGAAAGACCTCGCGTCTTTCTACCGTTCCGGCTCTTTCACATGCGTTGCGTTGTTGATGTGATTGACATGTTTTCATTCGTAGATATACATCATGCGTGGGCTTATGGGTAAAATTCTTATTTGTCATGTTTACAGTCAAGGCCAGACGTAACGTCGGTGACCAATACACAGATTGTGTTTGGTTAGAAGAGCATAGTGAATTTTACCTGACCTTTAAGTCATAATGTCATAGTTTTATCACAGGAGTGCCCTCTATTGGTCGGTTCGTGTAACATCGATTGGCAAGATATCCTGATATTGGTAGGCCTACCACATCACTTACCAAATAAGAGACTAAACAATTAAAAACATTTTTAAAGCAATTACTTTATTTTGGCATCAGGGGGTGTGAGGTTCCTCCATTAACTTGTTACTTGACCATTAACTTTACTCTTAGGACTAAGAGGCCCATTTAATGTATCAACTTCACTCCCTCCACTTCCTTGGGGTGAACATTGGTGAGTTAGGTAGTGTTAGAATGCAGGCTAGCTGAAGTCAGGTGGTGAGGTCCCTGTATCATGAGCCAAATCTAGCGTCAACAAAATAGTGCAAATGGCAATAAAATGATTCAGTGTCCCCAGATGAGGTGTCGACATACTACCCTACCTGTATGTCCAGGTGGGGCCCCCTTGGGAGCATGAGGCAAAGACAGGAGCCTCTGAACTCAGAACACATTATTCAAGCTAGAAATGTTGCAGTGATTTTAAACTGACTACTTAAATGTTGAGCCTTCACTTTGTATCTATTTCTGAAGGTATTTGCTCATTTTGTGAAAACCCTTTCTGACAACTAGATAGAATAGATTGATAAATACTTAATTTATCCCAAAGGAAGGTCCAAGTTTTCCAGTAGCAGCAGCAAACAAAAGACAAGATAAGACAAAAAGATGAGATAAGCAACTTTTCTTATCTCATCTTTTTGTCTTATCTAGTAGGTAGGGAGATTAACGATAAAATGGCAGGGCCCACCTATATACATGCACACACTTAACTATATATATGAAATATATTCATTTACATTTATATACTTACACACACACACACCATAAACAATACAGTGCAATTAACATCTTAATTGAGTAATGGAAAATACGGAACATAACTTACTCAACACCTTAGTCTTCACCATGTGCACAAGGACAAGTGCAGAACATGTGTCATGATATTCAGTGTCACCATTGAGTCTAGAGAGCAGCACTGAGTTGTGATCATTCTGAAGAGAACTACTGATTAACTCACATGATTGACACAATTGTTTGCAAGGTGTGACCTGAAGTAAAACCTGAAGTGTTTTAGTATCCAATTTGTAGAATACCTGAGGGTGTTCTATGTAATAATTATACCTCTTAATGGCCTGCCAAAAAAACCACAAATGAGAATGAATGTGAGTAAAGGGAATGTAGTCAATGCTACTAGCATAGCATGAATTCCTGCACCTTGCTCTTGTCAGCCACGTGCTCCCCTGAATTGGACATTAGCATTAGCATGATTTTTGATATTATAAATACCCTTGATTACAGTCATGAAAATGACACCTTGTTTGCATTCATTGTTGTGCTGAATAATTGTTGGATATGTATTTGTTGATTATGAATATAATTAAATTAAGCCTTACTGCGGCAGAGGAGTAAAGTCCTGCATTAATTATATTGCCACTATTTGTGGCATTATCTATGAAAAGTAAAAGAACTCATACCCAATATTTAATTAATAGCATGAAAATTCCTGGTATTAAACCTCTCAAATATCATAAAACATATTCAACATTATGACCCTCCACAAAAAGCTATAAATCTAAAAATCTAAAAATGTTCCTGAGCCAATTCAATCTGACCTAATGATTCTACTTCTACTATACTATTGTATTGTTTTGGGCAAGTAGGTTTTTTTGTAATGATTCATTAAATGATGGACAACTTTGTCTTCAGTCAGTTCGTGTTTATTGCTGTTTGGAAAGGTTGTTCAACAAACTGTCGTACTAGAAAACACACGGTAGATACATATCTCATGCAAAAAAAAAAATCATTTTAAATGTGGTAGGCTTTACACACATACAACCAAACTTAGAAATACTGCACCTCATTCCATGAGATGTCAAAACTTAACAGGACTTTTTTTTTGGTAAAAGTCAATATTTTAGCTGCCGCTTTGCTTAAAGAAACACTTGCTGTGCAGGGCTCGCGTGGATTCGCCGAGCCGATCAAACCCCGACCCAGACCTTGATCCTCGCGGGCCAGTGCAGCTCAGTGTGTGTAGTCGTGGCGCCCTGGCTGCTGGAGGTGTGTGCTGCTGCGGTGTGCGTGAGACCTATTGATCCGGCTGGGCTCGTGGATGCGGTTCTGGCGCCGGAGGCTGCTCCGTGCCAGCTGGTGGCGCTCTGCCCAGGCCTGAGCCCTCTGGACGCGGGAGGTGTGCGTGACCTTGGCCAGCGCCGCGGTCTGGGACGCCGCGCTCTGGAGCAACCCCGCGACCAGAGCGCTGCGGTCGGCCAGGACCTGGGGCTCCGACGGCCTAGGAAGTAACACACCCAGGGGAGGTTTACTGGAAGTCATGCCTCTGAATCTGGTCAGAAATTACAAGAAAAAGCATCACTATGTTTGCACACTCTCTCTCACCGCACGAGAGAGCTTAGAACACAGTGTCCCGCTCCTAGACACTGTGTTGAAAGCCCTCTGCATTCTGAACCATGCGATACTCCCAGGCACGTCTGTGTTTCCAGACATGACCATTCCCTGAAACAACCCTTATGAGGCATTTTTGAGTCTCTCTTTCCTCTCTTACCTGCTGTCATCTCCGAGGTTAAGGTCAGAGGGTCCGTCGGCGGTGGGCTGCGGCACGGCCCCATGGCTCTGCACCGAGCCCTGGTCCTCCTCTCCTGGACGACCCTCACCGACCGCCTCTGTGGAGACATGGGCCGATCAACACTGTCAGGGTGCTACTGTTGTAGGATGACCACGTCGTACGTGACAGGGTGAACATTTTAACGTCGTACATGATGGGGTGAACATTTTAACGTCGTACATGACGGGGTGAACATTTTAACCTCGTACGTGACAGGGTGAACATTTTAACGTCGTACATGACGGGGTGAACATTTTAACCTCGTACATGACGGGGTGAACATTTTAACCTCGTACATGACGGGGTGAACATTTTAACCTCGTACGTGACAGGGTGAACATTTTAACGTTGTACATGACAGGGTGAAAATTTTTACGTCGTACTTGACAGGGTGATCATTTTTACGTCGTACGTGACAGGGTGAACATTTTAATGTCAGCCATTGATGTTGGAACAACTCAAAACACTTGCCCTACGGCAAACCGTCTCTCAAGACTCGCTTTGTGCATCCATTGCACATACTCTACCATAGCATCTGTCTGTCTGTCTGTCTGGCTGCCTGCCTGCCTGCCTGCCTGCCTGCCTGCCTGCCTGCCTGTCTGTCTGTCTGTTTGTCTGCCTGCCTGTGCCTGTCTGTCTGTCTGTCTACAACTACCAATAGGCATGAGTGCTGTAGAGTGACGTAATAATAACACAACAAAAAATCACCTTTATGGTTCAGCAGCAGCCAGTCTTCGTCAACCACTTCGCCGCCGGGCAGGGTGTCGTCGGCAGGCTTCTCCTCTCCCCCAAAGAGCAGACGGGCGATTGCACTGAACATGTCTTTGTGTCTCTACTGGCTCCCACCAGCCGGGTGTTTTGTCTCCTGCTGTTCTTCTGGAGGGCACTCAGGAGCTGTGATGAAGGTATCTCCCAGCTTGGTGTCTGCTGCTGTTGTACATCGAGAGAGAGGACCATTGAGTTAAGCCTGCATTGGATACAGCAGTCCAGCTTTTCAATAGAAACTTCACACGGTGAACATATAATATCTTATATTATAACACGTCATATTTTATACATCACAATTTTATACATGTTTGACATATCACCTCATATTTCATATATCACCTAACACAGCAACAAATGTCCTCTAGTCTTTGAAAGTGGGTCATTGTTGGAGTATTCCCGTTATTCTTTTGACCTGATTATAATTCAAGCCACCAGGTCAGCTGACTACAGCGACCAATAAGGTTTCTTGCAATAATTTAAAAAATCAATACCACTCCATGTGCCATATGTTTATGGACATGGAGGAGGGGCTTGCATCTCTTGCGTTGAATGCAATTTAACCAAATAAAGAGCAGCAGCCGTCGAGTTAAAGCGTCTATGAATATTGTACGGTGAACTGTATTACTCATGCATACGCTTTGCATAATTGTCATGGAGTGGCTTTGCATTGACATATGAAAGAACACTTGATAGTGAACAGGCAATTACAACAGTGATCCATCCACAAGTCTATAGAGGATTGATGACATGATAGTGAATTTAACCTAAAGGGATTGCTGTGTACACCCCCCCCCACCCCCCAATCTTTTTTCATCGATGATGTCCTGGACAGCTGCTTGCCTTAAAGCTTGGTGTTGTCATTTTTAACAACACTTGTGTAGTAGAAAGACAGTACGCTACAAGACAACCCCTAGCCAGCAAGAACGCACACAATTATTGGTTAATGAAAGACCCATTATTATTTAGTTATTATAACGATTTGTCGATGTCACTTTGTGAATCGTAACAATAGAATGTTGACCACCATTTGTTGAAACGACAATTATTAACATAAGAAGAAAACACCTTACAAACAGTTTGACGATAATCATAACAACCCATGTATTTGTGTGGTCCTTACCAGCAAAGGATGATACTCAAATATATTCAAATGTCGTGTTGCAGGTGTGGTTGTCGACAGTCAAATTGAAGACCAGTACTATGTATCTTTTTCGATAAAAAACAATTGATTTATGATATGCAACAAGATTGCTCTCTTTGTGTTCTAGTTTGCAGCAAATTTGAATCGCTACAGCTGCTGACAGGGCAACTGTAGCGCCGCCCACTCCACGGTTTCAACCAATCAGGCGCAACCACACTGTCCTCTTGACTCAGATCTTAGCAGTGGTGCTCGTGGAAAAACATTTTTTTTTATTTTGCGTGAAAAGTTCATTTCTATTTCCTACTCATTAAAGATAACACGAGAGCGGGTTGGCTCTCGTGTTATCTTTAGTGAGCAGAAAATATAGGCTTACTAAACGTGTGACGACGCCTTGGTAAGACTATGCCTTTCATATAAACCTGGGAGCAAATTCATTTTTATTTACATTGAGTTAAACACGAATAAGTTACACGGACAAATAATACTGACTAATGAATAATTTGTTTTAGAAAACCGATAAGAACCCAACAGTACCCAAGTGATATATTGCAGCAGTTTAAACCACGCCTAAACTCGTGGTGTTACCACATACCTCCCGAAGATGGGGCAATTACTCTCCTGGCCAATGCCTGTAACCTCCGTCAGTGTTCTAGGTACTTTAGGCCTACCCATTTTAGAGATAAGCGAGGGTGCTGCAGGTGGAACCTGGAGCTATATTCTTCAAATAGACAAATGTACAATGATGGCAAAAATATATACGTATAAATATATATTTATATATAGGACCTATTGACAATTGAAGATAAAAATATCATATATATTGTTCATTAGGCCTACATGAAATAGGACTAGGGTTTATTATTTCAAAAATAGTGTCGCTTTGTAGATTCCATCATAGTTTTTCGATTGTAATGATTTAGCATTTGCATATGAGGCGGTCCACGAAAGGTCTTGATGAAAATATAGTGGTAGGACCTACACAGTCGAAGCTCTATGGCCTATGTAGCCTATATTTTCTCAGCTGCAATTATACTTAACAATTTATAACAAGGATCGGGACATTTAGCTAAATAAATAAGCGTGAATTTATTCAAGTAGATACTGCTTTTACTCCTCCGGTGTATGTAGGCCTAGGTCAATTACACATTAGGGTTATATCAAAACATATCATTGTATAATGTGTGTAATGTATTTGTTTTGGGCAGCAGGGCCTACCCTGCGAGACTCGGACCTGGTGGTCATGAGATGCCCCAGGCACCTGACCCAACGCGAGGTTACAGCCAGCAGGAGACTGCAACCTATAATGATCACGAATCCCTGTTATGTCGACGCGGAAATCAAACAATAGGTTTTTGATAACCATTTCACATTTCCTTTTATGTCTCTTAAACTAGGTCGTCATATCCCAATTAGGAAATGGAATCAGAGGAGTGTGCTATCTTTCTGGGATAAGTTAGGTCAAGATCCGAATTTGTAGTGCATCGAAAGAAGTTAAGCATAGGCTCTATCAAATTCGATCTTGTAGAGTGATCGAGTCAATCAATATCGTGAATACGTTTGCAACTTGGTGTGCTACTGTGTGAAGTGACTGCACCCACGTGTATTGTATGGACGCGAATGGGGTGAGCCTGCACACTAGCCTACATTTCCTCCGATGGGCAACTTTAATAAAACACTATTTCTATAAATTACTGGCATGGGACCGGTAATTTGAGGGGCGATGCACTTGACAGTCCACAATTAGCGCTTTGAAACAAGACTTTATATTGTAGAATGTCTGTGCGTAAAAGTAGTACTTCTTGCGCACATTGGCGTACTAAGTGCTGGAGGAGGGGTGTGCCCTCGGGGCGAGCACACCCCTGTTGCTTATGTCAGAGTGTTTCAACAGAGGCGAACATTTAGTTATCTTGGGACCGCCGCACTCACAGTCTGTAGTTTCAAAAGTAGAAGAAAAGACCACATTTGGATGTTTTTTTCTCCATTTTTTCTATTTTAAGAATCCAAGGAACATATTAATTGGATAATTCTGCGTCGCGGATGCGGGATAGGTCTACTTTTCTATTCACATTTATTTAACACCAAAAGATAAAAAATGCCTCGATCTTTTTTGGTAAAAAAATATTTTGCTAAACAAAAGCCGAACTACAGTGAATTGGAGTGCTACAATGGTGAGTAAAACAGACATCAAGTTAATTCTGAATGCTGAAAGTGATTAATGCTTTCGTACACAACTGGATACCATATAGCTTTTTATAGCCTATAAAATGCATCCACCTGTTTTCTTAAATAGCCTATGTCTGATCTTAAGTGGGGTTTTTTTGCATTATGGCCTAGTATATAGAGAAACTACCAATCGCTTAAACTTTGTTATTGTGCATGCCTACCAAACCAGAAAATCCCCGATCAAGTTGGGGCCCGTTAGATGCACTTTTCCCCCTTTCTGCAGACAGTGCTCCATTCATGTTACAACCCCTTGTGAATACGTGGGAGGAAACGGCCCATGAAACTTCACGGCTCTAACTTCTTTACTCTCTAAATGACAAGAGGCAGAGTGTGTAAAGATATAATCCTATAGACTATGTCGTCTGAGAAATGGGTGAACAAAACAAAAGTCACTCACGTTTGATGTCTGATCTTAAACCTCAGCGGGGGTTGATGAATCGCCTCTGTCCCCTTATCATTATGTTAGTCAAAACATGTGACTGGTGTACTTCAACCGGCTGTCTTCCCCTCTCAGATGTCTCGTTGGAGCGGTACCCTGTGGCAGAGCTCGCACCCGGGGACAACATGGCGACGGCCACCTGCTTCACCGCCAGCCTAGTGTGGGACCTGAGTGTGTTGCCGGCCCTCTACCTGCCCACCTCCCCCCTGGAGCCCTCTCCCGCTGTGGGCCCCCTGGACCTCAGCTCCCCCTCCAGCCTCAGCAGCAGCGCCAGTAGCAGCGGCGAGGAAGACGAGGGGCGAACCTCCGACCCGCCCAGCCCCGAGCCCACGCACACGCACACGTACGGCCCACGGCAGCGCATGAAGTGCACGGGGGTCAAGAGCCTCGCCGTCTCGTCCCCCCAAGAGGAAGAGGTGGAGGAGGAGAGGGAGGCGGCGGCGTCACCCACCATGACCAGGCCGGCGTTCCTCTGCAAACATTGCCCCAAAGAGTACACCAGCCTGGGCGCCCTGAAGATGCACATCCGGTCTCACACGCTGCCCTGCGTGTGCACCACCTGCGGCAAGGCCTTCTCCAGGCCCTGGCTGCTGCGCGGCCACATCCGCACACACACAGGTGAGATGTTGGACTCCCGCTGTCGTGGGGGCGACCATATTGACCATTTACCAACCGCTGTGGGTGATGGATCCATTCGTTGTCTTTATTAATAATTGCAAAAATAAAAGGCATTTCAGTTAGTTGATTGATATACTCACACTGGCCGACCATGTATGGATTTTTCACTTACACGTTGCTACAACATGGGGGCGGTTTATCTAATCATAGACGTTCTGGTGGAATACAGGACAGGCTGTAGAGTTGTTCTGATGAGGGTACAAAGAACATCTAGGAAGCCCCCCTCCCCTGCAATCATTGAGCCTTTACCACCTCCATACTCCTGCATACTTGCTGCTGCGCTAATCTCATTTGCCTCTGATTGAATCATGATAATTTAGTCAGGCTGCTGCCCATCCACCGTGTGCTTGCTCATTATCTTCAGAATGTGTTGCCAGGTCCTCAGAGGTGCTAACGGTCCACTCTTGTGAAGCCAGAAACGCCTGACTGGCTCTTTGTGTAGTTGAGGGGGGGGGCTGGGGCAATCGTAATCGTTAGCACCACCTGCCAAAAGGCCATCCACCAGGTGGGACAAAAGGAGGTGGTGTCATGTGACGCGTGTCTGACCTTTTGTTTTCCACCCCCCCCCCCCCCACCTCCCCATCCCCCTTCTCCTCCCCCTGCAGGTGAGCGCCCGTTCTCCTGCCCCCACTGCAACCGAGCGTTCGCCGACCGCTCCAACCTGCGCGCCCACCTGCAGACGCACGCCGAGGTGAAGAAGTACCAGTGCGGCGTGTGCTCTCGTACCTTCAGCCGCATGTCCCTACTGCAGAAACACAGCTCCTCCGGCTGCTGTTCCAGCTCCACCACAGGATGAGAGGAGGGGGAGAAAGGGGCCCTCTCCCCCCTCCTGGGCAGGAGGGAGAGGAGGGGGGGGGGGGACGGAGGGACATGTATAAAGGCCTTCGGGCCCAGTGGAAGGCTGAACGCAGCCCGTAGGACCACCACCAGCAAGACGTGCGATGCACAGGGTGAACTTGGAGAGAACGGCCGATGGGTCGCCACCACCCGAGGCTGCAACAGGGATTTGGATCGCATAAAAAAAAGGAGAAGATACAACATCTTGCTCATGGACTTTGGACTTTTTTTTTTGTATTTCTGGTCGTTCATCCTTTCTGGGCTGCTGGATCGGTGCTGAATTGAAAGATTCTGCTCAGGTGCCGCCTGGTCGATGGGCCACTTCAAAAACAGACCAAATATGTTACAGACTCAGCAGAGCTTAGAGGTGGTGGGGCAGGCCAGCTCAGGACCAGGATCTGGCCCGATCTGCCCAGAGAGACAGGGGGGTGCGTGGGTCGGGTAAATCTCTCAACACACACACTTACACACACACACCAACATGCACGCACACACACACACACACACACACACACACATACACACACACACACACACACACACACACACACACACACACA
>JAOPUH010000025.1:13221629-13233300 GCA_027123175.1 Urophycis cirrata
GTGGCGGGTGGGAGGGTTGGGGGGGAGGGGGTGGCGGGGGGCGCGGGGGGCGGAGGTGGGGGGGGGGCGGTGGGGGGTGCTGACTCTATAATTGCACGATGGAGTCATGGTAGAAGTTGTTTGGGTCAGGTCCCAGATGGAGAGGGCCATCCCGTTCACACTTCCCAGCTAAGTGCTTAGGGATGCAAATGGTGGCCTGGGAGCCCAAGGGTGACCGGCCTCTAAAAGGCCATGCAAACATCTGACTTAAGAGCTACAACATCCAATTTCCCTGAGCAAACGGTTTGCAGAAAAACAAAAAAAAAGGCACAGAAATCAGACACTGGTGCTCAAACCAAAGTATCCCATTCCTTTGTCGGGGTAGGGTTTCTTTTTGCCCTCATTAGAGTTGATGGAAACGATGGGGAAACGGAAAAGATCACGACGCGTTCCGGACAAGGGCGCTGTTGGAACAAACAGTGGGGGGAGGATAAAACAGAAACGAGAGCAAAGCACGATAATGTTGGGTAAGGAGCCATGTCAGGAGGAAACCCACAGGAGACCCGGGCACGCCACGCTCCTGCGTGCAGCAAAGGGCAGCCTTCACTAAAGATCAGCCTGGCGGCCGGGAGATAGGTAGGTCTCCCCATCTCCGCGTACACATCCTCGCTATGCTGGGTGAATAAAAGGCAGTCCTGTTCCCATGTCCGCCGTCGCGTCTTCTGAATGATCAATTAACACCCCCCCCCCCCCCTCCACTGTCTCTCCCTCTCACTCTGGGTCAGTCCATCTCTATCTCACCTTGGGCTGTGACCAACCACTGGAAGGCCGATGATTGATGGCCGCTCGCCCATTCGTGATGCTGCTGACCCATCCTGACCTCCCCGATCATCTCCGCCCTCCACTCTTCCTTCGCCTCACAAGGCACTCCCCCGTCTCCTCTTAACCGCCGCTTCACTTTCACCATGGCAACAAGGACACAGCCCTCCGTCAATCATTATCCTCGTCATCATCGACTGACTCACTTTGGAGTGGCAACACACACACTCTAAAACACACCCATGTCGTGATGACCGTGTGCTGACCCCTGTCCAATGTTACTCAAGTGAACTGGCGCCAACCCTCCTCAGGGTTCCTCTTGGCACGGTGACCTCTGACCCCGCTAACTCGGGTGTGGCGACAGTTGCGGACATGCAGTGGTGACCTTCCCCTGCATGGTAGGTGACCTCTAATCATGTCCCGACATTTCAGAGAAAGGGATAGCTTTGCATGCAAGATATATGGGGCCGACACTATGATCCCAAGGAAACGCTGCCCATTACCTGTGTTGTTAAATGTGACGCCATTATTCACACGGGGGGCTGAAACGCCTTCGTTTCCACAAAAGCTTGCCGAACAGAGCCAGCTGCCGTCACTCGGCACGTGGAGGAAGATGAAGGTGAAAATGATGATTCCATCCGGAATGCCCCCAGGCGCGGCCCGACAAAGCCGGGCCTGGTTCCGTCGCAGAGATTCAAGGCAACCAGCCCTGCCGTGTCGTCTGCATGCCTGCCTTCCTGGCGAGGCCAATTATTCTAACGACGTTGCCAATTATAGCAAGCTGGCTTGTGCTCAATCTCAGGCGCTGATCTTTCATTAACGCCAGCAGGCTTAGAGTAAACAAGAAAACAAACCACAGCAACATCAACAACAAAGCGGAAATAGGTGGAAACTAGGCCAAGGGAAATGTTTTGCAGTGATGCTCCTCGACTGCCTCTGAGCTGCGTGGCCCAACTGAACATCTGCCTGCGCGCAGCATTCAAACTTGCACCTTCCTCCCCCCCCGCCCTCTTCATCAGGCATGCGGCCTTAAGCCCCTCTCCTGCCTTGCCTCACCGCGGTGGGTGTGCCATAATCTACATCCTGAGCGTGTAGCCGGCCAAACATCCGCCCCCCGAGTCATCAATCCTGTGACATCTGGTGGTTTGTGTGTTGTTGCAGGACATGTGTCGTGCTCTGAAAATATATACGTGAGCCTCCTCAGACAGCCCGTCATCAGCAGACCAGACCGGCGTACAGATCGAGCTGTGTTCAGAGGTGTCACTGTCGCCTACCTACGGCGACAGCCTCTGTGGGCTACCCCTGTGATCTAGAAACCCAGGGAGTTCCTACAGGGGCTTATTCAACACCACAGTGGTGTAATTTGGCCTGAAGGGGCTTAAGCAAGCTCCCCCTGCATCTCCCCAGAGCTCATGTACAGCTAGAACCTGCTCGCCACTTCTGTCTGCTCCAGTGACTGAGCCCGTGTTTACAGTCAGGAGAGGCTCAGTAATCCAGTCAGAGTAAAGCAGACCGGGCCAGGAGGTGGGGGACTCAGTTCCAGCTTAACTACTCTAACTGGAGGACCGTTTGGTAAGAGAATTACAGTGGGAAAATCCCTCCATTTGGCATCTTTCAGCACCTCCTCCCGAGCCTCCAGCCCTGGTGTGCCGGGCCGTTTGCAGGTAGGGCAGGTTAATTACAGTATGGATGGGCAGCATCAATTATTCGTGCAAGTCAGTATTGAGGTGCTCGAATCATCAGCTTGACAAATTACTTACTTTTTTTGTTTTTATGAAAATATAATGATGCCAGAGACGTATCTTACGAGAGGCAAATGAAGGGAGGCCTCCTACAGAGGGCGCTATAGTGTTTACACCTCATTAGCACCGACTATGTTCTGTTCTTTGCGGCCATGAAAAACAACCATTCGAAAAAGAATGGTGAAGAACCGGTAGAACCTGAACCCTAACCTTAAACCCTTATCTTTAACCACACAAAAGACACAATCGCATGTAAAAATCTTATCAGATCCCAATATTTACAGAATCTGAAAATAGATTATATCGCTACACAAATATCTATTTCACTTTATCTATCCAAAAATAAATTCCTGGCTCTCAATAATAATGTTGATTTATTAATTAGTCATTGAGAAATGATATTGACTCGTAACAGCCATTTTGTTGTCATTGCCATATATATACACAGTATAAATACACACCATATATTGTGATATCCAGCATTGTTGTCATGCTTATCATGATAATAACGTCAGCCTTAGGAATGGACAATGATAAAGGTGGAGGTACTCTAGATGCTAGTGAAGCAAACAAAAGTGGAGATGTGATTGAGATTGAAGTGACGGTGGAGGTGGTGGTGTAGACGGAGGTGACAGAGCCTAGGTGGTGGTGACAGTGGGTGTGTCAGTGTCATTGTGGGACAACACCACTCGAGGTAGATGGGGGTGTGTGGGGGGGGAGAAACAGGCCTGAAGCTGCCTGTGCTCCCACACTTTAATTACAGGACAGCATGCACTCCGGAGGCTCATTGCTTCTTATTACTGCACAGGCCTCTCCCCAGAGATGACCAGGAAACACACTCCACTCCCTCCATATAAACACCACAAAGGCAAAAACTGCTTGTGTCTTCTTCTCCTTCTGTCGAGAGTTGTGCCAGGAACGATGTGGCGAGATACTGAGAATAAAAATAAAATGAGGCTGATTATGCAAAGCCGTTCACCAACAAAGTTGTACTCTAAATACACTGCTCTAGTTTAGACCCCGAAAAAAAAAAGCACCGCTTACAAAGCTGTTCCATGTCCACGTATAAATAAATCAAATCCATCACCTTCAGAGGGAGGGTGGATGGCATAACAAACACCTTACTGTCCCCCTTTGAAGGAGTCAAACCTTGGACCCGGGGTAAACCCGGTGACAGGCCTTCCTTCGGGAGGCTATTTTCAGCCAGCCAGTTGTTAACACAAGAGCTGCGTTGAATCCTGCCAGAACATTTTTTTTATTTCCGTTTTTTTTAACATTTTCTTTTTTAAAAATTTTTTTTTTTACACAAGGATATTTTTTATATAAAGGCTGCATTACTATAATTAACTCCTCCTCTGCTCGAGCGCTAGAACAGAAGAGCGGAGCTGACAGACGCAGGCTGTCACACTCCCTTTGAGCCACGGTATCCCGTGATGTTCTCATATCTCGGAGCAGCAATCACTCAAATGAAGAGAGAGAGAGAGAGAGAGCAGTAGAGATCGGTGTTCAGGCACCATGACACGAATGTATCACATTGGAATAAATGCGTATCACTGCCTCGTGGACACACACACACACACCCACACACACAAAATAGTGCATTCGTTGAGCCTCAGTGGGTAAGGGTATCAGATAAGTGGTTACACCAGCCCACATACTCCCTCCCCCTCACCCACAGCAGGCGGGAGGAGAGTGGGTGAGCCGAGCGGGGAGGGGAGGGGCGGGGCGGGGAAGGGAGGGAGGGGAGCCAAGGCCCAATGACCTTGTGTTGCGCGTCCTTACATCCAATCAGGTTTTTTCTGGGTCTTTGTCTCTTCAGATGCGCTGCCAGACATCAGCCTGGATCACCACCGTCCAACCAGTGCAGCACGGAGCTTCCCATCCTGATCCCCACTCTCCATGGGGTACGGACAAAATCCTAATCGACTGTGTGTGTGTGTGTGTGTGTGTGTGTGTGTGTGTGTGTGTGTGTGTGTGTGTATTTCTGGAGTTACTCAGTCACTGGCATGTAATGACTAAGCCATTGCTCACATCAGTCTGCCAAAATAACGAAACAGGGACGCCCCATTCACTGCCCCACCCACCCACCTCCCATCCAATCTCTGTCTCTCTGTCTCTCTCTCTGTCTCTCTCTCCCTCTCTCTCCCTCTCTCTCTCCCTCTCTCGACTACTTTTATTTCGCTCTCAAGGCTTTTAAAGAATTGCATTATTCCTCCGGGAGCGCGGTCTTCCTCCTCCGGTGGTCTCACAAGCCAAGAGGCATTAACGGCTGTATTGATTTATTGCTTTATAACCTCATATCTGCTCACGTCCTCCGCGCACACCCAACCCCACTTAGCCACACATGAGTACATATCAAAGTAGAAAAAAAAAAAAAAAACGTTTTAAAATGTAAACCTGGAGCCCCCCGCAGATAACGGAATTGGCCCTTCAAGGTGATGTCATCAGAAATCCAGAACCCCTCTGGTTTTATCTCTTTCTCAACAAAATGCGTGGCAGGCAGGTATGCATGCATGCATGCATGTAAGCAGCAGGTATGCATTTTGTATGAAGCCGGGACGGTGGTGACCACGGGTCGCCAGACGTCACCGCCCGCCGTGCGCTGTGTACATTGCACTGGGACTCAAACAGGCGGCCTGTTTTCAGCAGTCATCTATGAGACAGGATTGGGGTCAGAGAGCGGAGCCGCGCTCCTCCGTAGCGGAGGGGGGGGGGGGGGGGGGTTTCAATTATGTCTGCGTGTGATCGGATTTTATGGGAGGGTTTCAAATTGAGTCCCATCACCACTCTGGCTGGCTGGCTGGCTCGGACGCACACGCACGCACGCACACGCACACACACACACACACACACACACACACACACACACACACACATTTGTCTGATGCTTTCCAACAACCAATGATGAATGGACGGAGAACCAATGGCAGACATAGGACAAGAGATTTGGACGGTGAAGCTACATGGGCTAAATCACAAAGGGATCAATATACCCGGTCCCAAGCACAGAGGTAAAGCAGGGTAGTAAGACCACACACACTCTCAATCCCCGACAAACACACTGACACACACACACACACACACACACACACGCACGCACGCACGCACGCACACGCACACACACAAAGACCCCCCACCCCCTATACACTGGCCATAAAACTGCCTCTGCTTGAGAGCCTGACAACAAATCCATGAGCTGGGATTAATATAAGCGGTGGACTGCAGAGAAGAGGTACGGGGATGGCTACGTAGCATGCTAGTGCTTTGGTCTTGTCACCTCATCACTCAGATATAAATACAGCTGAACAGTCATGCCTGTCAGGCCTCACACCACGGGAAGCTAATAAACTAGCCGTCCTCCTGAATAATAGAGGCTACACTAGCTTTCTACCTACGTTAGCTGCTAGCCTCACTGGACCTACCATAGTGAAGCCCTCTGTGTGCCAGCCTGAAGAGAACATAGAGGAAAAAGAGGCGCATGGAAAATAAGAGCAATTTTGGGCCCACTGACCAAAGAAATGGAATAACTCTTTGGTAGAAGGCTTATGTCAAAGCTCTCAAAGGGATGTGTCTAGACTGAGCAACATGGAATGGGAGGGAAGGGGGGGATCCTGAACGAGTTAGACCAGTCAGGGAGTTCACCAAGTCCTGCCTCAATGTATGAGGACTTAAACCTACAGAGCACTTTCATTATTGGCACCCATTTTATGTTTTTTATGTGGGTGAAATATGTGTGTATGTACTGTATAAGCTATGCAATGTCAAAAATTTCCCTTGGGATGAAGTATCCATCTATCTATCATTAGGCCCATATTAAAACCCTGAACGTGGTTCAGACATGTTCCTCTGAAGACAGCTGTTACCAGACACTGTATATTTGAAAAAGATATCAATGTCTGTGATGAAGCATGGCCATAGCCAGCAGTCTCCACGTTCACAATGACTGTGGAGCAACTCTATTTCCCTGCGGCATTAACATAGGGGTGGACTGTCTGTCTGTCTGTCTGACTATCCAATCACCACGCCCATCATGTTCAGCACATGGGTTGCCGTGTCCTTGGCAACCATAGAAGGGCAAAGCCGGACCGAGCCGCCCTCTTTAGTGCTAAATCACTGGCGCCATGGCAATGACCTGACCTTTTCATCATCTCTCTTACACACACTGAGGTTAGTTGAGACAATGGTCGGGACAGTGCATCCACCATTATAAGTTATAAGGAAGGAATTACGCCAATTTAAATGGAAGACCTGCTAGGCTACCCGTCTGTCTTCTCCCCAATATCGATTGGCTTGGCCTCCTGAATGCAGCAACATGTATGACACAAAGCTGCTTCACGCCTTATCCTCCCCTAACCCATTGCCCAACCTCCCCCCACACCCAGAAACTATCCCCGCGAGGGCCGTTTACTCTTAAGTGAGGGGACTAAACGATTCATTATGCCGTGGATCGCGTCATTCATGCTGGCCGGGGACAGCAAAGTGGGATGCTTCAATCTCCTCTATACAAGCAATATTACCGGACCTTCCCTTGCCTGAAATATCAGGGAAATTCACAGCACACTGGGAAATCATCCAGGATTAAGTGTGTGGCGGACTATTGCACCTGTGGTGAGCATGCCTGCCGAGGGGGAAATTCCCGTAGTACACGTTGAAAAGGGCCTTTTCATTCCTTGACCCAAACTTAGTTTCAGAGCTCTCAGGCCATTGCTGTGAAGGACATGGTGGTAAGGCACAGAGGCCGCCCCCCTTGATATTTCAAAGACAAACTTGATTATCTTGACTTGAATCAGAGATAGACTTTGAGCATTGAGCATTGATGCCACAAAGCATCCCCTGTGGCCCCTGCTCACTGTATCGCGAGCAGGGGTGATATGGTTGGGATTAAGATCTACATTATCTTAAATGCACAGTGACAGAGGTGGGAAAAGGATATACACAAGGAGAGCCAGCGTCCAAAACTTGGATGGCATCCCACTACTTTAGATCAACAAGCTTGCCACCTGGTGCCCTTCGGCTCGCACTCTGTCTCTCTCTCTCTCCGTCTCTCTCTCTCTCTCACAAACGCACACATTCACGTGTGTGCATGTGCGCACACACTACTTGCTGACATTGCTGCAGACAGCGGTAAAGCTTGACAGACAGAGCTGTGCTTGTCTGTCAAGGGGAGAACCGACTGCCACTGGTAAGGAGGTTCCATTGCCAGTCTAATGCCTAATGTCTAATGCCTAATGTCTAATGTCTAATGCCACATGTATGTGAAAAACATGGCGTACGTCCACGTGTGTTATGGCTTGTTCATACGCAGTATGAGCAGGTAAACGAAATGCGCATTGTTGACCTTTTTTTATATCAAGCCGTACGGCTCAATCACATTGTAGTAATTCCCAATCGCTTGACCTTGGCTACCAAAACATTTTCCATGACAGCCGTGGCCATTAACTCAGCTCTATACTAATGGACTTGATAAGGTAGAGAACTTAAGAATGACATAAGAGCAGGAAATGTAAGCTTGCACACCAGGTACACTGCTTGGCAGTGATTACAGAGAACACTTTTCTCCTTACCCTGAAATAGCCTACACCTCAGCACTTTTTTTTTCCCGCTCGACGATTCTGAAGTTAAAGGCCACTCACTGTATGTAACGGTCTAGACTGGGGAAAGAAAAATACTTTCTAGAAAGACCAAAATAACCTTTAGATCCAAAAACATATTTGGCCATTTGACGGACAGAACAACACCACCACAACTTTGATTGTTGGTTTTTTATAACCAAAAATGGCCGCAACAGGCAGGAACAAAACAGCAGGCCGTGTAAGAACAGGGAATCAGCTGCTGATGCGGAGTTGTTGTTCTTAACGGACGAGTGGACAAGAGGAGTGCAGTGTCTGGCGGTTTGCTGTGGCCCCGAGCGCTGACGGACAGAGACAGGGATGCTGAGGTGAGAGGAAGGGAAAATGGGGCTGGCTGTCCGCCTGTCAGCAGCATTGCTTAATTACAGACCTCAAAACAGGCATCCTTCCTGACATTAATCCCCAGGAATTCCCCTGGAGAATCATTTAATGTAGTAGCGACTGTATTCATAATGCTCAAATCCCCTCCCGTTGCTGCGACTGTATTGAGCGGCCGTGTGTTGTTGTGAACAAATATCTTTGCTGTTATTAACGCAAGGGATATTCAGACCGTGAAGGAAAATCCTTGACTTTAAATGGTGATATGATAGAGAATATTTGTCGGATATGTGAGCGAGAAAAAACTCACATTGGAGTACAACTTTCTACGAAAGAGAACCCGGGCTGGCTTAATCATCAACTAGACTCTCCCTCTAGTTAAGGTTTATCCAGGTGTGATTATTAACAGGTGGGCCTGTTAAAACATACATAGAAAAAAGTGCCTGTACTAAAAACAAAGTTAACAGTGCTCTACGGTTACTGCAGATAATGCACCCTGATGATATTGAATCTACCGTCAAAATCTAACTATTTGTATGGACTATACGTAGCAGTGTTTAGAGTCACAACAAATGGCAGCTTTTGTTTGTTGTGTAAACCTTATCCCATCCCCACCGGAAACGGGGAATAGAGGCATTGATAAGGTGATTGGACGAGCCGGGACCCCATCCCCCCTAGGTTAAACCAAAACACCATGCCCGGCCCAGACCGCCTCACACTTCCCACCTGTGTGACCTTCGCATGGCGATCAGTGACATTGTCGTCGGATCACGTGGTGCACTAAGGACACGCCATCACTAGGCAACCGCTTAATGAGCGAACACACATCTCCAGGATACGCGATGGGGAGGTCAAACAGGCCCCGTGATTTCCTCAGTAGTTTGGGGATACACTGCAGACCCCCCCCAGCGTATACTTTATTGGAGTCCATTTAGGCTCGAGGGTCCGTTTTCCTCGAAAGTATGATTACGCTGCCGTCTATGGATATATGTCACCATGTTTGATATCGACGGGCAGCCTCCGCACCACACAGACGAAATGAACCCCGGTATAACTAACTAGTAAACCGAGCGGTGGAATAGCGTACCGCAAACTAACATCAACACCGGGAGAGCCGCATGCAACATTTGGCCCGAGTGTGGGAATGTCTTGTCGCATCACAGCGAAGATGAGCAACAGAACTGACCTGTACACTTCACTTGTTACGGAGTGGGAAAGCTTCGTGTTTGGACCGGTACCCCCCGCGCTTTATGGCCAAAATGTCTCTGTTATCGTTTCCCGTTATATATTTACGATATATGGGTTATAACGTTGCTCTGCCCGGATTATAACAACGTGGAAAAACCACCGGCTAGAAAAAAAAAACAGCGACACGGGGGATTATCTATCATCGCACACATCTGTCAGTGGAAACAATACTTGTGTGTTACGCGAAATGAATGATGTCGACTTACCGCTTTTATGAATCGAGTATCTGTTAGATCCAAGTAGTTTTCCTTTTACACGAGGTGTATCGTTTGTTGTACGGTGAACTGGCCCTTTTGGTACTACAGCCGTCTGCTTCCTCTCCCTCCACAACTAGTATTTCGATGTCACCCTGTGGGCGGAACTACACGCTGCGTCCTAGACGTTACGAAGGACGAGCAGGCAGCCAATGCGAGGACGGCGCACGGATCCAGTCCAACGCCCCCAAGAGGTTACATTGTGCTGTCGCCGGAATAATAATGCTTCGGAGTATTTGGTAAGGGCTAGCAGACGTCATAACGTCTTTACATAATATATATCTAATTTGTACAATTATATATTTCCTATATTATACCCGATTGCACAGACATTTTAATGGTGGCCTTTTGTTAAAAAAAGGGAATCAAGTGTCACTTGAAAGGGTGAGCCAAACATAGTCCACACACCAGTTGACTATTAATAACAATGAGTTTATTTACCAGGAAATTCTGTTGCATTGTTTAACATAGCTCCCGCATCCAAGCCATACATTTACAGTAGAGTAGCATACAATATTATCCTTTCAAGGAGACAGTATTAATACAAAGATCCCTAGAAGAGCACATTTTTTTCATGACATATTTACAAAGAATACAAAACACAGAAAAATAAACAGTGAAATGGAATTTAGGAAGCAAAACAATATACATCAGCAGAGTAGTATGTGTCACCAACAACAGAGCAAGAGGCCAAGATCAGAAGAGACAACTCCACATACATGTCATAAGGTCATAGGTCAAGTGCTACAGCAACAACTATGCAGGAGCCAATGGGAGTAAAGTGTTACCGATAAGAGACACACATAAATATCAACTCATACTGTAAAGAAAAATCAACGACAGGAATACTTGAAGACAAACAAAAATATAACCATAAAAAAAATAATATAATTCCAAGCTTCTGTGTCCAGACTACAATACTATCACAGTGTAGATAAAACTAACCCTTACACAGGTCAAAAACATGAGATATTACTGATAATATTACTTATATAGTAATAAAGTACTATTGTGTAACACATTTCTTCAAGTTGCCTTCCATCCACGATAACAGCAAAAAAAGAAGAGATTAATGCACAGTATGACATGACAGGCAAACCCTACAGGATTATGTTTAATATGGAGCGAAAACCAAAGAGAAAACTAAAACCAAAAAAAAGGTGACCACATTTTCAAGAGGTTTTTTCTGTGATTGGTGTGGACTGGGTGGACAGCTCTGACGAGATCTTTGAATATAAAGCTTTTGTGTTTAAAGCACTGTATGCCCAGACTAACCAGAGGCAGACTTCCAACTGCCGCGGAGACGAGGAAAGGCATTTCGTAGGGTCTGTTGTACGAGAACCATAAAGGGTGTTGGAACCTGGCTTCGCGGATGTGCACAAAAAAATGCACTTTCGAGGTTACTGTTTGTGTTTGATCCTGAAACATGATGCTTGCTCGCAGCACGCGTTCACATACGATACGTGTTGTGAACCCTGTAGCGATGGGGATCCCTCCATACATAACATTTTCCCTCTCAAACCAGGAAGAGAACAGCAGCGGTTATGTCACAAGGAAAGCGCCCGGCGGGGGGGGGGGGGGGGGGGCGGCGGGGGGGGCGGGGGGGGGGCGGGGCCGGCGGGCCCCGCGGGGAGAGACCCCGCGGAGCGCAGCAGAAGGGCACCCTGCCGCAGAGCCACAG
>JAOPUH010000025.1:13275330-13288878 GCA_027123175.1 Urophycis cirrata
AGAGAGAGAGAGAGAGAGAGAGAGAGAGAGAGAGAGAGAGAGAGAGAGAGAGAGACAGAGAGAGAGAGAGAGAGAGATAAAGATGCATAGATAGATGCTGATGATACTATGCTAACAATCTATCGACAGAGAGACAGGTACCTTAGACAGACAGGTACAGGGAAGGAGGGAGCACTAGAGGCAGAGGAAGAGAAAATCAGCCCCAGTTACCCATGGTACACAGCGGAACAGGTCACAGATAAAGAGGGACTCTCAGACACAATTAGACCGTGAACTGAATTCCTCAGTGTTACTAGGACGCTCTAGTGAAGCTAGAGCGTCCTAGTAACGCTTGTTCCATGGAACAAGCAGACCTACATGTCTCATCGACTGCCAGGGGATGAAACCCCCAGCCCCGGCCCGGGTCATATGGCTCCACCGTAGGTACCTCTATACACTCGGAGGTGATCACAGCATACCAAGCAGGTTGCCGCCACTAAATAGGTCACGCTGCCCTTTACAGAGGACACCGTTGGCGCGTCCCCTTTGATCTGGTTCCCTCAAGCTCAGGGCTCTGGACCGTGCCAGCTGATCATTGCAGGAGTGTTGCTAGCAACCACCCAGCTCAGGGCTCAATGAGCGGTGGCTGGCAGGTGGAGAGCTTGGAGCTCTACTTAGCAGATAGGGACACGCCGTCCAAATATCCGACGGATCCCCACTGACAACCTGGCTCCATCAAACGCTCCCCCGGCTCAAGTTCAACTCATGGAAAGCCGTTTTAGCAGTCCTCAAAGGAAACGAGCCACATTGATAATATGGAGATCTGGCACGGCTTGACTCTTGTTTCCAGCTCCCACAGTGCTTAGAGGCTCTGTTCCTCCTCCTGCACACAGGAGTGGAACTGATGCCATTGTCAGGCTACCTGTCTTTTACCTGCAAAACAAACACATTGCCAGGGTGAGGTAATGTTGGGGTGTATGTGTGCGTGTGGAAAGGCGGTACATCAAGAATAAGCCTTTCAAATGTGCTGCCAGGAGTGCCCTGTGGCAATCCCAGGTCTCAGAAATAGACCCGGTGAGGAGTGGCAAACGAGATACCCCTCCACTGCCCCCATGGTTACTATGTTTACCATTAAACACACTACTATTTTATACACAGGCCCACAGGAACATGTAGCCTCCCTAACTACTGCATCAAGTTCTTTCATCTTGTATCTCCTTTGCAGATACCAGAAGGTCCGTGCTGACCATTTGCTCTCTACATGGACAGGTAGCGAGCGCGGGAGAGCTCATGGATGGGTAACACGAGCTTTGCACGGCCTGTGTATGTGTGTACGTGCGCTCACCGTGCACTCTTTACTGAGAAGGCCATCTGTCCCGAGGAGGAACACCAGGAACTTGCTGAAGCTCTGTAATGGCTCTCTGCACATGACCAGGTCGGACCTTATGTTCATGTTCCTAACCATAGCCCAAGGGAATGGAGCGAATGAGTGCAGATACCTAAATCACACATTTATTTCCCAAAGGCAACACCGGATAGCATTTAGAGGTCAATTCATTAGAGAAGTGTTATTATTATTAGTGTGGATTTACGGGAGACGCTGGCGGTAAGGATGATTCTAGTTTGTTTGTGTCCAGAAACCGGGTTTACGATGAGGGAGTGGTGTTGACAAGTTTGAGAGCTCACAAAAGAGAAGACAAGACCCCCTGGGTAGTCAGAGTGAGAGGATAGATTAGCCCCACAGGCTGGAGGGGTGGGTATAGGGCGCCATATAATGAGGCTTTTCAAAAAGGAGGCCTAAGCTGTAAATATCCCCACTGTCATCCCCTCCCTCAACGCACGTGATCACACGCACGCACGTGATCACACACACGCACACACAAAACTATCTCTCTCTCTCCCTCACACACACAAACCATCTCTCTCTCTCACACACAAAAACTATCTCTCTCTCTCCCTCACACACAAACCATCTCTCTCTCACACAAAAACTATCTCTCTCTCTCTATCTCTCTCGCACACACAATCTCTCTCTCGTTCTCTCTTTCACACACACACAAACTATCTCCCTATCTCTCTCTCTCTCTCACACACACACACACACATAAAAGGGGTTTTCATCCTAGATTTATATCAAGACATAGATAAGCCCCCCACGCTGATTTACTTTCAATTGAAGTGTTTTTGCCGATTGGTTCCTGTAACTTTAAGCGCGGCCGCATGTTCCCGCCTTGGCGGCCGAGCAATGTCTACTGCGTGTCCTGATGTGAAGTGCAGATTTGTAACCTCCCCTGCGCCGGTGTTCTTTATGGTCGTTACAGGGAGAACCGGTCGCGCTCCGCCTCATGCTCCGCCTGGGAAGAGGACCCCAGTGGAAAACATGTGAACCTGTTGAGCCGTGAACCGCCATGGGGCGCGGCCGGCCACGCGGCCCGCCACGCGGCCTTCTCCTCCGCTCGGCCTGGCAGGACGCCAAGCCCGCTGGGTCGCCGGTCCAAAAGGTCCCGGGCTGCCCGCGGGTCAGGGGAAGGTGTGCGTGTGTGTGTGTGTGTGTGTGTGTGTGTGTGTGTGTGCCTGTACATGTGTACGGCTTACATAAGGATTTTTCTCTTCTAGGTAAATAACCTGTGCTGGGCTGGGAGCCGGCCGGCTGGGACTCTGTTGACGTGAGGAGATAAGCGGGAGGTCAGGCCCATGGCGGATGCCCGGCTACTAGCTTAACGTTTCGGGGAACATCAACGGCAAGAAAGGCTGTGATGGCTGTGGTGTTTGTCTGTGAAGTGTGACATCCTTTGCCCACTTCACAGAGTGTATGATCTACACAGCACAGCATTCACACAACACTGACAAGGCCTTTGTTGTTTATCACGTTTGTATATTGTAAGTTTGTATATTGTAAATAATATATACATATTGATTGAAGGAAATGGGGCCCGGAAGAAAATACACTCATTGTTAAGATAATGGCGGTTTCATAATCAGATTCTGTTCCATGTCATTTCATCATGCAAAGTTGAGCTCACCCGAGAATTACACTACAAGAATTTCACTGCTGGTATTGATGTACGTTGTCATCTAGTATGTGACAATAAACTTGAAAACTGAAATTTGCAAAGAGAAGAAAGTGAGAGACACTTGGTATTATAACATTGACAATGAGGCAGACAATGGAACATTTGCTTGTTGACTACGGAGGCAGTGAAACACAGGTTTCAGTACAGTACAGTAGCAGACTCCACCTCCACCTCTCTCTCTCTCTCTCTCTGTCTCTCTGTCTCTCTCTCTGAAAATGCTCATACATGGTTTGGAATGCAGTTTGCACTACCTCATCCAAGTAATACTCTCAGTCACAACGTTTTATTTTAATGAGCTATAATTAACGTATTACACTTGGCAGCTTCGTATGACTAATCAACAAACCACGCAAAAATGTAAGACCTTATGTATGTATGCATTCATGAACCCCTGGACCCCCACGTGGCAGTGGTGGGGGGATAGATCCCAAAATAAAGCCCTTATGTTTGACAAGCACCACACCCACACCCACCTGCCCTCGGTAAACACTAGTAAAGACACACATAAAAGGCAGCCATGTTGTTGTGAGTGGTATGCTAACACTGTTAGAAGGAAGCAGTAAAATCTCAGCTTCTTCAACTGTTGTTTAAGCAATTATTTCCCACAATCTGTTTCTTCACACCTTTACCAGAACTCAATCCACAGCAATTATTCTTTTTCACTTCATTTAAGGTCAGCTTGCTTTTATATTTTGCTAATCCATGTGTACCTTTGATATTAGATTATTACATATCTT
This sequence comes from Urophycis cirrata, assembly GCA_027123175.1. Classification (NCBI taxonomy): domain Eukaryota; kingdom Metazoa; phylum Chordata; class Actinopteri; order Gadiformes; family Phycidae; genus Urophycis; species Urophycis cirrata. Next base: position 13,279,121 of record JAOPUH010000025.1, read on the forward strand.
ATTTTTGCTTTCCAGATGGAAAAAGATTAGAAAGTTTATTACAGGGTAATGGGTTCATGATCCATGACAAAAGCATTCAATGTTCATTTAATGTTCAATTGTATTCGCTATCAACCCCGCTGTCTGTCAATGGATTCATGTCTTAACACCACACACACTGCTTAGGATTACCAGATCATATCATTCTGCAGTCAATTATTTTGCAGACAAACTAAAAAGTATAAAAGAAAGTCAAAGGGTTACTGTTTCTGTGCCTGGGGAACAACGTACAAAGACGGAAACTTTGCATTTTAACTTTGCACGTTACCAGACAATCTGCAGTGTCCTGTCCAGTGTCCTGCCCACACAGGCTAACTGTCCCCCATCTGGGTCAAGGATGATGACTGTTCTGAAACAGCTTAAATATGGCTCCCCACAAACACACCTCTGCAAACAGCAGAAAACAGAAGCTAGCCAAGGCCAAAGGGCCAAATGGTGGCCCACATGCACACACACTCTCTACCATCCAGCTTTTCCCAGAGCTTGCTTTGAGAAATAGAAATACATCATCTATCATCCACAATTTACAGTTGTCCTAAAAATAACCGGCAATCTGAGCGCGGTTTCCCTGAGTGAGCCGGGAACAACAGAAAAGGCTCATGGAATCTGCTCCATTGTTCTGAGCCAACCCCAGCCAGTAAATGGCACTTCTCCCAGCAATGGAAAACACAGAGGACTGGACAATATGTTGTCTAGAAATAGGGCAGCAAATAGCACTCTGCCATTGTTCAGCTTTGGATTTCAATCAAACTGAAATACCAGTGTGACTGTTTATGGTGATTGAAAGATAAACTAAACTAAACTCCACTTAAGGCTTTGCTCTGGGTATCTTACCACTGCGAGGAGCCTTGAGGGACAGAGTTTATATTGGATAATCTCACAACTGTTGAAAGAAGTGCTAACAGCCCATTGCCAGTGCAGCATGTCTGATGGTAGTAGGGCTGCCGCTAACGATTATTTTATATCAAATTTTACAAATGTAATTTACATTTTAAAATTGTATATTATATATCAAATCAGTAAATATAGACGATTCACTTTCATCCAAAAATGCATACAATTTATTCAGATGAGTTGCCTTTGACTGAGAGCTAGAGCTAAAGGAATGAAAACAAAGATATAGTAATATCCCCTATGTTCCTTTTACTTGAATGATATTGATCACAGTTATTTACACAGTTATATAACGTTGTATATTACATTGCCTATACAAAGACATATGCTTCACATAATGGCAGAAGTAAAAAGTTAGATAAGGTATACAGATTAGGGTACTTTCAAAAATTTAGCCAAATGGTGTGGCCATTGTTAATGTAATTTGTCCCCAAGATTTGTTAAGGTGAGACAATAGACACCCCAGTAGGTGAGTTAAAAGCGGCCGTTTAGCATTTAGCGACCTCGTAAAGTCACCTCTAACCTCTCCAAAACAACAGCCTATTCTGAGCTGGCCTCTGTGGCCTGGGACCATCACAGGTGGGCCACGGAGGACTGGTGTTTCCAAACAGGGCTGGCCATTCAGCCAGGAAACCCTAGCACTCTGTTCACCAGCCACCGCAGCAAACGTCAAGGTCCACCCCGACTGGTGTTGTATTTACAGACCTGCTCTCTCCTATTTACAGACATAAGGCATCCTTTCTCCTTGGCTAGCGCCTTTACAAATCTAAGTCACAGCAAAGAGCGCCAGAGAAAGGCATTCATACTCACCTTGAAGTGCAGCCTACAAATCCTCTGGCGACACGGGCAGAAAGGAGAGCAAAGCTAAACCGCCAATCTAGAGTTAGTAGTAAAAAACAAACTGGTTGTCTTGTTTTTTTCTTACCACAGGCAGTTTGTTCCCTCTGCGCCAGGAGAGGGCCGGCCCCCAACACAATACAAGCTGTAACGTAGTAGAGGCGGCCGTCTGTTTCAATATGCATAAACCGTGCACAAAGTCTACTTGGCAGATACAGCTGCTACTAGGCAACCGGCTTATCTAAATATTGTAAAACAGGAGCAGGGACACAGGACAACAGAGAAGGCATCGGGGTAGCTGCCATGACTGTGACTAACTCAGCTTAAACTGTAGCCCTGGCAAAACCAGCAGCGTAGCTCCTTACATTAGTGGAGCAGGGCCAAAGTTAGTTCTAGAATGTGTAACAACAACAAAGGCTGCCAGTGAAAAGGTGTGGTGAATGACTGGGGGGCACTGTGTGCCCGGGGGACGACGTAAAAGTTACATGTACTGCTTCAAAAATTCAAATGGCAGAAGGTGTTACATTAGGTCGGCCATCTTCTTGGTGCGCTGTGTGCAAAGGTTTGGCGCCAAAACGATGAAATAATAAGGGCACTAATAAGCCTTATTTGCATTGTTGCATGGCGACAAAAAAAACATCAAATGAACCCTGTGTTGTTGTTGAAAACAGAGCATGTGATAAGGCGGCTGTGTGGGAGCTTGCTGTGTGGGACATGCTGGCAGGCTCCACACCCCAGCCTCCAATCCCGGTCCTCCAACACAATCAGTGAGGAAACGGGGTGCGTGTTTCAGATGACATAAAAAACCTGCACCTGTCATGTACACATTCTTTGGCCCTTTTGTTTTGACACCTTCTGTTCCTGCTGTTCCACTGGGATAGGACAATAAGAACATAATAGGACAGTGTGTGTGTGTGTGTGTGTGTGTGCGTGTAAAAGTTCACGTGTTTGTTATGCAAGTGATTCGACATTAAATAGACAGACATATAAAAGGCTTAGTCTGTTACAGAGTAATAGACCTCTGAGAGAGACAACTTAAAGAGTTGTTAATCAGCAGGCCAACCACACCAACTATGGTACGCTCTCTACTGCATGGTACACTAGTTGCCTTGACTTTACAGTTTGTGCCAGGCTCTCATTAACCTCATGGCTTGCTTACAGTTTGTGTGGGTTTATTTGCAATCTCTTTGACCCTACGGTAATGGTAACTGCCCCTGTAAAAGTCCTCCTCCAGCTCTGTGTGTCTGTAGGAGCACGTGAGTCTGTACACACACAGAGCTAGTGATGCAAGAACCTCTCTGTGCAGACAGGCTGTGGTCAAATGAGTGTGAAGATTCTTCGTCAACTCTATACCTGTGGGCAGAGGATCCATGGATGGGTGGCTCCCCACCCCTTACACAGGCCTGCTTCCAGCATCCTGGCAGAAGGCTGGAACTGCATTAGGCAACTAGCTTTTTTGCTGGAGTTGCTATACCCGCTCCACGTCCATCTCTCTCTCTCTCTCTCTCTCCCTCTCTCCTTGTCGTTCTCACACTCAACCGTGACACATCCAGCAACAGTTGTCCGTGTCCATTCCTCACACTTCCTCTGCTGACATGGGGGAATGGGGGTTGCAGGCCAGGGGTCATTTTTCATGGGGACTGTGGAGGGGTGGGGGTTTCAGGCGTGAAAGAGCAGGCCTTGTTGGAACCTACTAGGACACTGAAGGACGGTGAGCAAAGCAAAGCAAAAGCAGGGCAGGCTGGTTGCCATCAACTTTAAGACCCAACAGAAGGGAAGCTGCATGCCTGGCACAGGGAACATGGTTGGTGCAGGAGGATAGGCTTGATCCCTCTCTGTTGAATGTCATCCTCTCCATTGGTGCATGGAAAGGACAGAGAACAGGTCATCCATCCATGTGGGCCTCATTGTACACTATGACTATACATAGTAAAAGAAAACATCAACCAGCGTAGCCTTTGTGGGCTTCTACAGCCCGTCTGACAAACTCAAACTTAATAAGAAACGTTCCACTGTATAGAAGACGGAACTCTGTATAAGATTTTTTTTTTTAACTATTTATTGCCATTTCTGTTTTTAATTGTATAAATTCCAACTGTTTTTAATCCCTTCTCTGCTCTGTAGCACTTTGAGATTGCTCAAATGTAAAGTGCAATACAAATAAAATGCATTATTATTATTATTAAGATAGTTGCTGATTTTCTCAGCCTCATTTAATGCCTGCTTATATTCTCCCATTTCCCCATTTGGGTTTCATTGGCCCTCCTGCTCTCTATCTTTGCTTAAGACATTTCCTTTTAAGTTTACTGTGAAGCACTTTTTGTTTTTAGAATATACTATACTCATTTTCTGTTCCGCTCTTTTTCTTAATATGGGTTCAAGTAGGCAGTTTTCTCCACTGAACATCAGTTTAATATAGTCATTCTAAATTTGTGGGTATGTTGTTGTGGAATGTTAAAGGGGTTGCAGAGCATATGCCAAACCTTAACCGTTAGAAAGATGCCAAAGATGTAACTAATATTTAAATGTTAATTCATGTTTCGATGGCTTACTATTTCATTGAGTTTGACCCAACTGTTGCAGCTTTTTGCTCGCTCCATGTTTTCAACAGTACATGAAGGCATTATTAAATACCGCAATATTGGTATCTACATTTATTTTTCTGGTTGTGACTAATGTGGGTCCTGTGGTTAGACCACTTGAGGACTAAAGGTTTAAAGAGTACCATGTATAACTGTAATAACTAATCACGTCAAAGTAATGCTGTCTACCCTCTAAGCATGGGTAAACCATTCTTACAAGGGGTGGTCTAGTTGTGGCTGAGAGCCGAAGGACTGACTGCTCTGGGTCACTGATATGTCTCCATACGTCTAGAAATGCTGGGAACCTGGCAATCCGGTAGTATTTCACTTCTATACCGCCTGGTCTAAAAGGGGACAAGGGTCCCCTTTTAAACCAAATTCACCAGCAGCAAACTGAACTTTTTTTCAACTTTTCGAGCCCTCAGTACAATGTCCAGTTGTCAGTTGTCTTCAGCAAAGCACAAAGGAATATGACCCCCTAGTGTGCTGTGAAACATAGAAATGTAAGGGCTGGTTAACAAGTGAGAAATAATTTGACTTTGAGGTAAGAAAAATATCCTCACTTGATCCTCAATAACAATATATTGCATTATGTAGGCCAATTGATCTATGGTAAGGGATATAACGTGTTACCTAGGTGACAGGAATGCACCGCAAAGACTATCATTCACATGCATTACAAAGCCTTTGCAAGTGGACCCTATGCTAATTCTTGTGATGGAGCCGAACAATAGATAGCATTGTCAGATGAACGGGTAGACCTCATTCAACAAGAGCTCTCTGATGCCTTCCCACAAGGCTGGCCAGCCAATCAGAGTCCAGGAGGGGAGGGACCTACAACATGTATAGGAGGACTGGGGTGACCTGCTCCAACAGCTGCCCTAATCCTCAACTAGGGACAGTTTCCCCTTCTCTTGGGGCACCGGATTAGACCGGAACTCGCAAGGTCATTTCACCACCTTCAATTCAGCCAGTCTTTCCCATGCTGCTTTCCAACTCCTGATTTTACATGGCCCCAGTGTCTCACTCCCTGCACCCCTGCCCTGCCAGAATGCAGTGATTCTTCATTAGGTGTGAGAACATAGCACCTACATTGCCACTGGTTGCAGGAGAACATGTGTCTCTGCGTTGGTTGTTTACAATGCTGCTCCAAACACCATCTCTGTTCCATGCCTACATACTATCACGCAGAAAGTTGGCCTCTGTATAGAGAGCATTGTCATTTCCAACCACCCTTGCTCTTCATCCCACCAAAGCAGATTAATTCTGCAGGAATGCTGAGGAACTTCCGGGACCCTCTGCCTGCTTGGTGGAACAGTCGGTGTCTGTCTGACCAAGGCAACTTTAAAAATGGGGCAGCAAGTCTGACAAACAGCAGCTTCTGTTCTGCCCTAAAAATCCTCCCCCTTTTTACTGGTGGAGCATATGCAAACTTTTTCAGGTCAGATAAGAGCGAGAGCCAGCCTGTGCAGGAGACAAGATGCCTAACATGGAGATCATGGTGGACATACTGGGTAGACTCTGCCCAGGGCACCAGCTGTCAAAGCCAGAAAACAAAGAGGTCACTTGTCCCAACAACAAGAGAGACAAATGAACTGATTAGGACGTAATCGCATTTCATAGACCTTGGCATACACTGTCCAAACTTTTCACTTTGTCCCATCCATTAGGGTCAATGTAGCTCAAACAAAGACCTTTTCATTGATTGTAGGCTACTGCTTCTGTAACCTTTGCCATTATGCCTGTCCCACAGACGAAGAGCATGACCTAGAAATGACTTGGAGGAATATTCATCCCTCCCGTGATTTTGCAGCCAGGCTCCTAAAGAAATGTCAAACCATTTAAACAAAACAGACAATAAGGGATCTGTTATCGAATCTCTAGCACTTCTAAACACTCCCATACTCGCAAACATTCCAAAAGAAGTTCCCGCTTCCACACAATTTTAACCTGTTTTTGAACCTGCTCGCCTTGACCTCTTTTGCAAGTTGACAGTAAGAGTGAGAACCAGCAATGCACGTGACAGAGAGGCAGTATCCTTCAACAACACTATCACTCCAGTCCACACTCGGAGAAACATTCATTTAAAGTTTGCAAATGCAACCTGGACAATTTGGGATCTATACAAAGTCTAGATTGTTTATCACTTGTCATGGTGTTACGTGACGTTCACCTTAGTTATACCCCTGATTTGTGCTTGCAGAACAATTTCAGCATAAGCAGGGAGCACTTGCGTCTAAAGGGAGTCTTTAAAACCCACAATCCTCCCTGCTGGCATGTCATGGGAGTGGGAGTGGCTCAGGGTGGTCCCCTCTAGGAACCAGGGTTGACAGCAGGTCCTCCAGGATTAGATACAAGCGGAGCTCTCTGGTGAAGACATTAACGCTATCTGTCTGTGTTTCTAAAGGGGGAGGATTCCAAATAATGAGTCCAGGGGGCCACCACTGGAGGTCAACTATGCAGATACTGGATTAATACGTCCCATGTTGTCAATACAGACCTTTTTTAAGGATGCAGCAGATGGCGTGGGCCTAAAAGTGCCTAACGACCGGTACCAATAGATTTTTAAGTCAGACAGACCTTAGAATTTGTGTATATTAGACTTAAACTCTTTTGAGTGCATGTGTCTTGCACCTTACCATCACCAACTAATATTCCCCAATCCAATTTAACATCAGGTAGGCCACAGGTCAACGAGTTAAAGCTGCCTTAATCCACCACACAGATGAGTGATTCCAGACGTCAGAGATTAGGGCTAGGGGGGGCTAGAGACATTTTGCAAAAGCAAAGTGCACATAGTGAAATAGAAAAAAGTTAAAAGATCGAAAACCCAGCTTTCAGACTTAAGTATGAATGACACCGGCAAATGAATCCTACATAACTAGAGTAGGATGGACAGACCACACAAACAATCTGCTATTGCTGTTTAAAGACATAACCATGGAAAAAAGAGCCATTGAGACCAGGGAGCTATGTTTGAAATCACACATCCTCTCAAAGGCACAATCAAACAGATCCATCTTCAAAGCTATTGTAGGATGGACATCCTGCCTCGTCCTGTGTTGTCATTGTCTAAAAGATCAACTTAAAACTAGGGTAACCTTCCTGCAAGAATGCAGTGTTTGGTTCTCTTTTGTGCCTCTACTATTGTGAGTCACCAGAGTAAACATGGAGGGCCCGGGAAGAGTGTAGGTCTTCTTCTTAACTCACTTTGACATCTTGGTTTAACCATTTCAGAATGATGTAGGCGGTAAGGTATATGAGAACTGGAATACCAACAGTACATGCGCATAGTACAATATATGGTCGCCAGAACTGCAATTTAAATTGTGATTTAATGTCCTGGTGTTAAACTAAATTGTAATCCTATACATCTAACGAATGGAAGCTTCAAATAACCTGCACATTAAAACAAACCATCTGTCTTCACAAACTAATAAAAGCGTAGTCCAAACAGATGATAAGGAGTAACTAACTAAATGTGTATATCACCAATATTAGCTGCTGGGGGGGGGCCCATAACCCAACAAGTTAAAGGGTGCAACAAATGGCCTGTGGAACATTTGTCTCTCAAGTTATGGGTCTCAAAGCCACAAGAAAGAGTTGGCACGCCAAATTCGTAACAGTGGAGGAAAACGTCAAGACAAATCTGCTACTGAAGAAGAAAATCGTTCCCATGTAACTAGCTACACTAATAGTAATGATTAGAATCTGTATATGGCAATGTCAGAGAATATGAATCACGGGAACTTCATGGGCTCGGTGAATAAAGTGGTTATTTATTTATCACAAGCCTAGAAAAGATAACTTGGTAACAAATAAACTACTTAGCTTAACTACACATAACTACTTAACATATGCAGCATGCAACTACAACTTCAGCTCAAATCCACACTTCATGTTTGGGCACAAGGTTCTTTTTCCGTTGTTGTTATTACATGCCGTAGTGCAAAGATGACCCATTCTTACCGATCTAACAAACAAAACACATACATTTAAAGAATAAAACTACAAACATATTTTAGGCCATTCCATGGCAGGGGTTTGTCAACTGTTCCTACTCTTTGAAAGCTTGCGAAACCAGTTAGCACAATGTTGTTATGAACTTTCTACAACAAGCCCTGAATCAAAACCGGTCAGAAGTGCTGAACTCTTACCTTGCTCCGGCCATTGTATTCACATTGTTAGCAAAAAAAACGTGTATAAAAGAAGAACGTATTTCAGCGACTGTTGTAAGCCCGGGGGATATTTTCTCCTCACAGGACACTAGTGCCGCTGCCAGAGTAGTGAACACGAGACCGCGCTCCAGTAGTGAACACGATATGCTGTCTCCGCCTCTCCACGTGAACCATAGGTTCGCGCGCGCGCGCACACACACGCACGCACGCACGCACGCGCGGTTCTGTGTCAGAGTTCCTAATCGTTGCACTGAGATCGTATGCAAATTGTTCTGTTTGGTAGATAGGCCCAGAGAGAGAGAGCATCGTCTGTAATCGTCATAGTAAGATGTGTATTGTTTTTATGACGACATTTTAAATGAACTGTTAACAGGTCATTGCGCGAGTGGCCAGTTGCGTATGGTGGGACAAAATGCTTACAGAGACACCTGCTGGCAAAAAAAGTGACTCAGAGTTGACAGAAATGGGGCATTTTATGGTCAAACAACACTTTATTCACATGTACTAGCACTCGTCTATTGAAGTTTTAAGAAGAACAAATCAAATGAGCTAACAAAGGCTGAAGTAGCTAAAATTCACATCAAGAAGTATTACATTGTGTTGTCGTAAAGTATACATCTATTCACTTTACAGGGACCTTTCTTTTCACAGTGAACCTTTTAAGTGCTTTTTCATTTAAAATGTACACTAAATCCAAAACACAATTCTTTAAAAATCAAATATGTCTAAACAAGAGGATACAAATTAAGAGCAATAAGTCTTCTCAAGCTACATTCCTACCCTAAAGGTCGTTTTTGTCAGCGTACATTAGGCCTATACAAGAAATATCTGTCCCTTCAGTATTATAAAAAATATTGTAAACATTTATATTAATTGCACAACATACATTCAAATACATACTGTACTGTAAAGCAAGGATTTTTTTTAGCACCATGTATAGCAAGCGGAAATCAAACCATTTGGATAATTCTACAGTGGGATATTGACAATACAAATGAGTAACATGCCATCCAATCATAAAGCATATTACCAGCATGGAAGTCATTGCGATTGTACCAAGTGAAACTTTGTGGTTACTGTTAAAAGTGTAGCTGGCATGATCTGGGTGTGTGTGAACTCTAGTCCCCGCTGCTGTCTGAGTAATGTGTATGGTGTGTGTGTGTGTGTGTGTGTGTGTGTGTGTGTGTGTGTGTGTGTGTGTGTGGTTGTGTGTGTGTGTGTGTGTGTG
>JAOPUH010000025.1:13464881-13480070 GCA_027123175.1 Urophycis cirrata
CTCTACCTGATCCCGCTGAGTGCCAAGGACCCTCTGCCCTCCAAGCTGCTGCCCTTCAACGGCCCAGGTGAGCCTTCGCACACGGCCGGGCCAACAACCAAAAGTACCGCTGCGCTGGAAGGTTATTAAAGGACGCGTGGATTGAAACGAAACAACTTTTTTAAATTCCTCTCCCTGCCTCCATTTCTCCTCCACTGGGACGAGTTGCATCTCTGACTGATAGGCATACTGTACATGGGTTGCCCAAACCAAACAGGGAACTGATGCCCTAATTGGTCAGAAATGAGCTGGGAGCAGACTCAAATCTAATGACTACGCCTGCTTATGGCTCCTCCATAAGCAGACGTAGTCAACTCTGAACAGATAATCTCACAGCACATTTCACTCAATGATAGCCGACTGGTCGTTGGTAACACTATTTCTAACAAATTACACTCAAATAAGAGCCTACCCACACAACACCTTTAAATATTGAAGACAGGGCTGGGCATGGAGCCTAGCTTTGCTCTTTGAATTCTTTCCTGAAATGCACCTCGGTACTTTCTACATATGCTCTGTTTGGATTGGGAATCTGACTTTGTAGCACACGTTTAGCACATGGTTTCCCATAAAGGATGTTGGGCAATTCAGGTTGGTGTCCCCTTAAGAATTCCTGTGTGAGCCTTGACTCTCTCTCATCATAGTTTAACATGATTCATAAACTGTTGTCTTCAAATACAAGCAGTTCTACGTATATTAATGGGTGTACTGGGTCTCACCTCATCATGAAGTGAACACATCTCAAGAGTTATAAAGTACTAAAGGCCTTCTGTTGTCCAGATGATTGTAGATGTTCCTAGTATCATGATCATCAAATGATAATGATGATTGATTTCATGCTATAGCTTATATAGAGTCTTATCATGCTTGTGACTACCATGCAAGGCGCTCAACAGGTTGGGACTAAATGCACTAAAAAGAAATGCAACAATAGCAACCAAAATGCAACCAAATATTGGTTGTTTGATATACTGTATGTACTGTATATATTTCAAATATAGTCCCATAATTTCCTAAGATGTTTGTCTTTGTGTCTGTGTTGCAGGACTTGAACCGGCCCGACCCAACCTGCTCCTGGGGCTGTTGATCTGCCAGAAGGACAGGAAGCGGGCCGGAGCTCCCGTAGAAAATGAGGAGAAACGATCCAAGATCCAAGCCAAAGACATGGACGACACAGGCCTCCCCAAGCCACTGGCCTCCGTCAAAGTGGAGAAGACGCTACGACCGAGCCTGGAGATTCCCTTCAGCACCACTCCTCCCGGCTCACCTCCGTCCCTCAGCACCCCTGGTACCGCGGGCGTCTCCTCCATCTTTTCCCTTCTGTCCTCGGTCAAAGCACCGACCACCGCGGTCGCCCCCGCCGGAACAGACTCCCCGTCTTCGGCGGGCTCCGTCTCTTCCTCGGCGGCCAGCGCCACCCCCCTCCAGACCATCCTAAACACTCTTTTCGGGAAGAAGAAGCATGACTGGGAGGCCTCCAACTCTCCCTCCCAACCTGGCGCCGAGCCCCCGGTTCCCCCGGCCACTTTACTGGATCCCATTGTCCGGCAGTTTGGGCAGATCTCCAAAGAGAGCCCGGAGGATGAGGATGACGACCGGCCATACGACCCGGAGGAAGAGTACGGCCCCAGCAAGGGCTACAGTGCACCACTGAAACCAGTTCACGCCATCCAGGAACCCCTCGTCCCCCAGCAGGCCGAGGCCATGGCCGGGGAGGGGGATGACGTGGCGTACGACCCAGAGGACGATTCCATCTTTGAAGAGGTCAAACCCACAGTCCCGGCTCCAGCTAAAGCTACGGCAACAAGTGACCCACCCAAAGACCAGACTGACACCGTGGTGTCGGCACCCTTCTCCCTTCCAGACGCACTGCTAACCAAGTCCCTGCTCGCAAATAGTCATCTTCTACAGCTGGGCAAAAAAGTCGAAGAGCTGGTGAAGTCCTCCTCGGTCGCACCTTTAATCGACCAGAGACGGGACCCTCGTAAGGCTCTGGCCAGCAAGAGACAGCCAAGCCAAGAGGAGCTGCAGGAACAGCAGGAGCCAGTGAATGAGAAGGAGAAGGAGCAGGTGTCTCCTCAGCCGGCACAGATGCCTCCACCCTCACAAACGGATGTTCAAGAACCCGAATTGGCCAAAGTTGACAAAGTTCAGGTCTCTGAACAGTCAGAAGAAGCTGTGCTGCCACTTCCCTTCCTGCCCCTGCAGGATAAGAACGACGACGTTCTTCCGTTCATGGAGTCGGACATGGAGGTCTCAATTCCCCTGTTGGGTGAGCAGGAGGAGCCCGAGGTAAAGGCAACCTTCGCAGAGGAGCAAGAAGAAGAGAAAGAAGAAAAGGCGGACGAGGAAGCTGAGCCATTTATGGCGGAAACTGAGGACAAGTTCAGCATGTGGCCTAATTCTGACCATATCCTCAAAACCAGCGAGGACTCAAAGTATGAGAAAGATCGACACTATTATGACGACTCTGAAGACACGATGACGTCCACGATCCCAGTGCTTACTCAGAGCATCGGAATGGGAGACCATTCCTCCCACATGCCTCATATGCCTCCTTCAGGCTTCAACTCAAATAAGTACAGACCTCCAGCAGACCTCCCCAAGCCGGCCAGCTTTCCCCCGCCCCAGATGGGGCTCCCTCCAATGCAGGGACCACCCCCGATGAATCATCCACCGCCCATATCTATCCCTCCGGCCATACTGCCTCGGCTATCGGGCCCCCCACCCATGCAGGGACACCCTCCGCCCATGCAGGGACACCCTCCGCCCATGCAGGGACTCCATCCGCCCATGCAGGGACATCCTCCACCCATCCAGGGACACCCTCAACCCATCCAGGGACACCCCCCACACATCCAGGGCCACCCTCCACACATCCAGGTGCCTCCTCCAATGCATGGCCCTCATCCCCCGATGCAAGGCGATGGAGGTCAGCAGTACGGCCCACCGCCTGGCAGCTATCCCCCATACCAGAACCAGAACCAGTGGCGTGGCCAACAGCAGCAGCAGCCACCTCCTGGACCTCCTCCCCAGAATATCATGCCAACCAGAGGACCATCACTCCCCTTCCAGCCCATGGGCCAGAGAGGACCTCCCCCACAGATGTTTGACCACTCCATGCCTCCGCAGCACATTAGACAGCAAGGGCCCCCACAGGGTCTTCCACCGCCCCCCGCGTTTGATGGACAAAACAACTTGGCTCCGCCACGTTTCTCTGGCCCTCCACCGCCATTCAATTTCCACGGTTCCAGAGGTCCCCCTCCACCATTTACTGGCCCCCCTATCGGTCATTTTGACAACAGGCTCCCGCCGCAACCCCATTTCCCTGGGCCCAGGGCCCCGCCGCCTGCTCCGTATCGGGACCACGCGACCCAACCCCCCATGGCGGAGCCTCCGCGAGGCCCCGTGGATCAGTACAACAAAGACGGCGCGACTGCGTTCAAGCAGGCCATGGACCAACACTCGCACCCCAACCCCCTGCACATGTACAAAGACAATCAGGCACCGCCCCCCTCTGCGGCGCCCTCCTTCAGGGGCCCGGATCCGTACCCAGAGCGCCGAGGTCCACCGGAGGAGGGCGGCCAGCCCTTCCATCCGCACAGCCATTACAGAGACCCCCGAGCTCACTCTCCACCCCACCACCGGGGCTCCTTTGAGGACCACCGAGGCCCGCCTCCTCCGGAGAACAGGGGACACCCGCCTCATCATTTCATCGCCGAGAGGTACCGCCTGGACAGACTGCCCGATGAAAACAGACCACCGCGCCACAGCGGGCCGCTCCTGCCGACCCCCTCCGAGGGCCCCATCGCGCCGCCGGGCCGCATGGGAGGCCAGAGTCCAGACCTCCACAGGGAGGAGCACTGGCGTCACCACTCCCCCGAGATGAGGAGAAGGAGCAGCTCCCAGCGCGAGGACTCGGAGCCCCGCGGGCCGGAGCGCCCGAGCCGCTTCGACGGTGGCCACCGAGAACCGACCGCCGGACAGACGCCACTCCCCGAGGAGAGGCAGAGGGAGATGGCCGAGGACCGCCGCAGGGAGAGGGACCGGGACGGACCCCCGCACGCGGGCAGGCCCTCCTGGGACAGGAGCCAGGGCAAGCGCTGGAGCAGAGAGCGGGAGTGGGACAGGAGCAGGGAGAGGGACCGGGAGCGAGACGGAGAACGAAGCCGGGAGCGAGACGGAGAACGAAGCCAGGAGCGCAGCAGGGAGCACAGTAGGAGCCAAGAGGTGGAGAGACACAGGGACCCAGAGGTGGAGCGACACAACAGGGACCCAGAGGTGGAGCGACACAACAGGGACCCAGAGGTGGAGAGACACCGGGAACCAGAGGTGGAGAGACACAACAGGGACCCAGAGGTGGAGCGACATCGGGAACCAGAGGCAAACAAGAGGCGCGAGCGGGACAGAGACCGGGACAGAGAGAGGGACAGAGGCAGGGAGAGGGACCCAGAGAGGAGGGATGGAGAGAGGAAGGAAGGAGACAGGAGGGAAGGGGACAAGCGAGAAGGCGAGAGGAGGGACGGGGAGAGGCGGGAGGGAGAGAGGCGGGAGGGAGAGAGGCAGGAGAGGCGGGAGGGAGAGAGGAGGGAGGGAGAGAGGAGGGAGGGAGAGAGGCATGAGAGGAGGGAGGGAGAGAGGCGAGAAGGAGAAAGGAAGGACGGGGAGAGGAAGGAAGGGGAGAGGAAGGAAGGAGAGAGGAGGGAAGGAGAGAGAAAGGAGGGGGAGAGGAGGGAAGGGGAGAGGAAGGAGGGAGAGAGGAAGGAGGGGGAGAGGAAGGAGGGGGAGAGGAAGGAGGGAGAGAGGAAGGAGGGGGAGAGGAGAGACAGCGAGAGGAGGGACGGCGAGAGGAGAGACCACGATCGAGACAGACCGAGGGTCCGCGACAGAGACCGTGAGCGTGACCGCGACCGCGACAGGGACCGCGACAGGAGACGCAGCAGAGACCGAGACCGCGACCGCGGGAAGGACCGCACCAGGGAGCGGGACAGAGACCGGGACCGGGACCGCCGGGAGAGGAGCAGGAGCAGAGACAAACGGGAGGAGAAGAGGGAGGCGAAACACGAGGCCCCCAGGGAGGGTGAGAGACGCGCAGACGCAGACAACAACAAAAGCTCTTCGTAGTGCGCTGCCTCTCAGACCATGTATTCCTGGACCGAGCAGGACCACCTCTGTAAATAGGATGGACAGTATTTAAGTGTACCTGCGGTAGCTGTAGACTGAAGGTCTGCCATTACTTGTATTGCAGTTTATAAATGAATGGCCACACCGTGGACAATTTGTGTATAAATCATACTTGTGCGATTAATCCGTCTGTACTCTTTTTAAAGAACAAAATGCAAAGTAACAGATTTCCACTCACCGTCAAATTTCTTTTTGTAAATACGAATGTGTGTGTATATATACTGATGTTTTTAACCATACTTTTTCTAAGTAGAGAAAATGTAAGCCATATATCCTGGAAGGATAATGTGAACGTTGACCTGTACGACCCCGTGTACATTTCAGCCGTTTTCAATATCATGGCTCTTTTGACAAACGAGGAACTGGACGGTTATTCCAACATGTTGATTTTGTTGAAACTCAAATCCACCAATTAAACCTTTTTTGACTACTTTCCTCCTCCTTTTTTATTCCTTACTTTATACTCAATCCATTTTATGTCAGCCAAGAGCCAACAGAAAAAAGTGTATAGTTTTGGCCTGAAGGCTGAACATCATGTTCAGCTCATAATTATGGAAGCAACAGAAGATGAATTTTCCCCCATGGCTATAGCAGATAGTTGTGGAGAGGATTACTTTATAAGTTAAAAAAAAATATATGAAGGTGTCCTGTTCGTTTAGAGTACGAGTTGTATAAACACCTCAAGGCCTTAGTGGTGTTGGCTCTCAAAATGGGAAATGTAATATTTAATTTTTCTTGCATATTTTTTGGGGCGGAAATGCCCTGTGGCTCCAGAACAATGCTAAACTAGGTCTATTAACATAACTTGCAATTCAAAGCACAGGTCAGAATCGGTTGTAGAGCTAAAACTGTCCAGGGCAGCTTGGGAAAATAATAAACTATGGATGATGAACTGATAGCAATGATCTGATGCGGGTTATAAACCGGTTTCCAAATTGAGTTTCAATTTCACACTTCTAAGTAAACAACAGTATTAAAGCATGACCAACCAAAAGGCCCATGCATTCAGCATACACACTACACAGAGTTACAGAAAATCACAAGTCCGCACTCAGTGAAATACATTACATTTATTTAAAATTAGCATTCGGCACAATGCTCCATTATATTTATAACAATATTTATGATCAACATTTAGCTTTTAGCGAACATTTAGGATGCAGAGATAAACGTTCCGCTTGTTAATATTTCTTAGTAATAGTCATCCTATGGTTTCTATTTTCAGACTTGAGGGGAGCCCCTCAGGTGAGGGCTATGCAGGGTTGGAGAGACCAGAACGCATTTGCTCCAGGAGGAAAACCTCCTGGATCTTCTTGGGGCACCAAACGAACTCCTCTTTAGGCTCGTAACTCAAGTAGGCAAAGCGGACCAGCTCTATGCGCTGCTTCCTGTCTAGCACGGCAAACAGGAAGTAGTTCAGCGTACTTTCCATGACCCTGGGCAGATGTCCATGCACCAGGGTTTCCTCCAGGAAGAAGCGAACCAGAGGGGCTTGGTAGTGCACAAAGCCCAATGTCCCCAGGCACTTCAGGATGCGAGTGAGCCGCAGGTTGTTGTGAGTGTGACTGCAATTGAGATCAATTATTCAGCGTTGCATCACAATTGTATTATTCGCCATTTAAGCGACTCACAGTCAATTGCAGTAGACACGCAATGTCGAAGGTAGTGGTTAGGCATGGACATTGTGGTTTGAAAACAGAAAATATTTGATACATGGGATTTTTTTTCTCAGTAAGTACAACCCATTAATGCCAATGGTTTATTAAGCACTGAAGTATGTATTGTTCAAGCTTTTAAGAATGGGACTATTTACCTGTTTAGATTTTGAAATCTCTCCTGCCAGTTTAATGCCCTCCTGACCTCTCCAGATTCTGGGTTAGAGAGCTCGATTCCATAGAAGTCCAACATGAGGGTGTAGGACTTCTGCAAATTGAGCTTAGCCGTCTCATTTTTACAGAAAGCCTGTGAATATGGAGTCTTGTGAGTTAAATGTCGGACATGAATATTTGTTTCATATTATTTTCCAGGTTGATGCTGATACTTGTATCACCTCAATCTCCGGTTTCGTCAGTTCGTAGGCTTCATAGTTCATTCCTGTCTCTTGTAGTGGGAAAATCCTTTAAGGGGACAGGGAGAATATTCTATTTTCAAGGGCTCAAACTACTGTTTAAGATTAGACCTTTCTAGGCCTTTCTGCATTAGCTCTTCTTAACTAGCTCTTCTTAGCTAGCTAGTAGCCAACTTTTCCAACCCACCTGTAGAGGAAGTGATCAGCCACAGAGCAACCCCAAGGTGTGTGTGTGATGTGGTGTGTCCGATGTGTGTGTCCATGTGTGTGGCCATGCATGTGTTTTATTGTGGGGAGACCATGCAACTTCCTAACAAAAATAACCCCATCTGGTTCGATCCTGACACTGTCTGTATGTAGTTGTATTTCTAACCTGTATGCTACCCCGTGTCATTAGGCCTCCACCACACCATAAAGGTAAATCAAACATAGCATGCAAATCAGATCTCAGTGACTTCTTGGAAGAAATTATCCTTGGATTTCTGTCTTTGAGTATAAATGCAGCAATTTTATATTGTCAGTGACATGTCAATCGGGACCTCTCCATTGTTGTCTTACCATTGGATGAAACCATGGTTTTGCTCAAGTCTGGCATATTGCCCATGCCAGTCTGCATGAAACCCATCGATGTAGAAACCTTAAACAAAATAAAAGAAATAATGTTTACTTTGCCTGGGCTGTGTGGTCAAAAGGCCTGCAGGCTTGATTCTAGACTTAAGTTCTGTTTGAATATTAAGGACCTTATTTGTCATAGAATTGCGCTGCGGCGTGGCTTACCGTCGGGAACAGATGGCCTTTTTCCGAGGTAGAAATCTAAATTAGGCATGTCGTTCCCCTGCAAAATGAAAGTGGAAATGGGCGATCTGCTCACAATTAAAAGGACATTAAAATGAACACCATACATAAACGACTTACTTCCCTCATCCGGAACCCTCTGCCAGTAGAGAGCTGCAAGAGTATCAATTATAGTGTAAATAAAAGATCGGTGTGTTTTGATGCCTTTAGTTTTAGGGGGCTGCTATTCATAAAGGGGGTACTTACGGGATAGTCCTGCCTGTAGTTATACATGTCCTTTGCTGCATTTTCGAATCGAGTGAATTTGGGCTACAAGAGGGAAAATAGCAATGTCATGGTTAATATTTGCCGAGATAGTTCTTGATTAAAAAAAAAAGTGACAGTCACGAAGAACTTCCAATGACAGCTATATATACGCACGTCAATAACTCGATGACTCGACTTTATGGGTCGACGAACGCCTTGGGCGTCCGTGGATGTTTCCCAGGTGTCGTCGTAGCCGCAGTACAAACTGTCAGTGGGTTCGACCAGATAAGGGTCAGCGTCCCTCGCCGTGTTACTCTCATCCTCGACGGGTTCTCTCTTGGGCACCGACTCAGGTTTCGGGTCTCGGGCTTTGCGTCTCAGGCACAGCAGTAAACACGGCACGAGGCCAACCGTAGTAGCAGCGATTATTAGACGACGACGGCAAAACAGCTTGTAGCATAAATCGGCCAGAGATCTGTAAACGCTTGACAGGTAACCGAATGCATGTGTCTGGGTCACTGCAAGTTGCATTGTTTCGGACGCAAGATGATGATCTTCCAACTCGATCGGTGAATAAAGCATTTGTTTGTCTGATGAACCAAAGGACGGCCTAAACTTTCACTTTCATGTTCATCTTGCAGGAAGTAGTCATAGCGAAACTGAACAAAGTTTTCGCCAACAAATATGCAACGCGCGCGCGCGCGCGCACACACACACACACACACACACACACACACACACACACACACACACAGTAGACAAAATCAACACCTGTTGACATCAATATCGTGTTGGTGTCTAATTGAAGTAATTTACATCTTGTTCAAAAGACCTTTTCCACTTCACTGACTAACGTAAAAAAACACCTCCAATTGTGTCATTGACACCGCAAGTCAGCAAGAATGTTGTTTCCCAGCATTGATGCCAGAGAGGAATTAAGTTACAGTCTCGAAACCTTTTGTGTACTACAGCTTGGAAGACTTTTATGTTAGCTTTTCCCCTGCGCAACCAATTGATTTATGTTGTATCTTTTGACCATTTATATATTTATATTGATGCAATTCATTCTATGAAACCACACACTTAAAAGAAACATTTTCCCCAAACCCTGCTCAATCTTCATCATGTCCTCAGTCCTGGTGGTCACTGTAGTTTTAGGGCACTGCAAGCAAGCTGTTTGCATGGCAATTCCTCATTTTATTTTCTATGGCAACACCTGGCTAAAGCGATCAACAGCCATCATTGTGTCTTAATGTCTTCCTGTGTTGTTAGGAGGGCCAGAGTACATCATGTAACAGGCCATTAAAACGGCAGGTAACGCTACTGAGAGGACATTGTCTAGTCACCTGCTCCACATTAGTGGATTTGAACAAGATTAAAAGATTACCAGGTCCACACACTTCCACCTACGTGTATGGGATAAGCTGGGATACTGGACTCATTGATACTGCACAGGGGCAAGCCTTTTCATATTAACAGAAATAACCTATTTGACTTGTGATGTATAACTGATTCATTCATTATATCTTTCAGCAAATGCAATGTCAATGAATTAAACTGAACCAAACATTCTAGAACGTGCCAAGTAGGCCATACAGTAATACATTTAAAATAGTTTTAAGGGGGAAACAGTAGTGATTCATAATGATGTAATGTATGATGGAATAAACTGAAACCCAAAGTTTCAGTTGGAATAAACACACACACACACACACACACACACACCCACGCATGAGAGAGATTAAGAAAAAACAACAACTAAACCCATGGTGGTCATGTGTGCCTGACAGCTCTCCTAACAAAGTGGTGTACGATCACACCAGAGGTGTGAGAGACGGAGTGTTGCGCGGTGTCTCGCCGTTTGGCTCAAGTGCTCGCACGGGTGACGGACTCGATCACACGATCGATGACAATCGGTGAAGCAGGGGGGCTTAGATTTCACCACGCCGTCCTCAGTGTAATTCCAGAAGGCTATTAAGGGGCCTCCTGACGGCTCTCTCTATGTATGCTAACGTTGTTGTTGCTGTTACGCCCACTGGGCCAGAGTACGGTGCCTTCATAACACCCTCCCTCCCTCCCTCCCTCGGTCCACCACTGTGTCGCCAGGGGCGAGGATGAAGGGGCACGGCGCTAGGAGCCTTATCCTCGTCCTGGCCATCGTCTCCTATTTGCTCGTAGGGGCCGCTGTGTTTGAGGCGCTCGAGTCGGAGAGGGAGAGCGTGCGAAAAACTGCTTTGGAGCAGAGGATGAGAGAAATCAGAGATAAGTACGCGCTCACCGAAGGAGACTTTAAGCAAATTGAAAGAGTGGTCGTTCAGTCTGAGCCACATCGCGCCGGGCGGCAGTGGAAGTTTGCGGGCTCTTTTTACTTTGCCATCACCGTTATCACAACCATTGGCGAGTAGTTCTCCGCCGCTTTCCTTTCTTCTCTCTCGCTAACCAAACAGCAGCTTACAGCAGGTCTTCAGCAAACAACAAGCTCAAACATTTCCTGCTCATGTGTGTATGCAGGCCTATCTATGTGTGACTGCTACCCTTTGTCTATTGTTTGTCTACTCTTCTCTGAGTGTTTTTTTTTCTCTCTCTCTCAAAGAAGCTGACAGTGTCGTTTAAAAGTAATAGTATACTACTGCTGTGACTTCATAGGTTACGGCCACACTGTTCCCTGTACAGATGCGGGCAAGGCATTCTGTATGATTTACGCTGGTTTGGGAATCCCTCTGACACTGGTCATGTTCCAGAGCCTGGGCGAGAGGATGAACACACTGGTCTGCTGCCTGCTGCGCCACGCCAAGCGAGCCGCGGGCCTCCGGGACGTGGAGGTGTCCATGGGGAACATGCTGCTGGTGGGGCTGCTCTTCTGTGCCAGCACCCTGTGCACGGGCGCCGCTGCCTTCTCGCACCTGGAGGGCTGGACGTTCTTCCACGCCTTCTACTACTGCTTCATCACCCTCACCACTGTCGGCCTGGGGGACATGGTGGCCCTGCAGAAGAGGGACGCCCTCCAGCGACAGGCGCCCTACGTGGCCTTCTGCTTCACGTACATCCTGGTGGGGCTCACCGTCATCGGGGCGGTCCTCAACCTGGTGGTCCTGCGCTTCCTGACGGACAGCCAGGCTGAGGCCCGGGCGGTGGAGCAGGGACAGCGGCGGGCGGAGCGGCGGGAGGCGGAGGTAGGTGGGGAGAGGAGGGAGAAGCGTGACGCACGGAGGTCTGGGGTGTGGGATGCGGAGGTGACGGACACCGTGGACAACAAGGCGCCTGAGGACAACCACAGCGGCAGCCGATGTAACCTCCTGTCCCTGCCTGTGGAGAGGGTCAGCAACCTCCTCACATCCTCCTCTTCCTCTGAGGAGGAGGAGGTGGGGCAGCCAAGCAACACTGTGGTCCCGGCAACCGCCGCCAGCGCCCCCGACAGTGGTGGCGGAGATCTCTGCACGCTGTTCTCCTGCATGCGCTGTTGCACGGACACGGACCCCAGTCCAGCTCCATCTCGCTGTGACTCGTTTGGTTGTCATAGCAACCCTGTCTTCTACAACTCCGTCTCCTACAGGGTGGAGCAGATTGCCTCCTCACCTCTGGCCTGGGCCATCCCAAATGGTGATGGGGGTCTCTACCTGGGCAAGAGTGGTCTCTACACCAGGAGAACGTCTCTTTAACTCCAGAGGCTTTGGACATTTGGACGCATGTGTTGGTTGTTGGTTTTGGCCTGATTGAAAGCTACATTACAAATCACCTGAAGTTATCCCAAATATAATTTATTGATTTGACACAGCTAGTGTTATTCTTGGGATTGTTTTGTCCATGTAAACCAAAGCGAGATATATCTATTTGTAATACTGTACTATACTGTATTTTTTTTTAATGGAATTGGAGTCTCTATCAATTGTATTTCATTAAAAGTTATCTTCATAACTCTGATAAGAAAGGCCTACCACTGCGTATTTATTTGACCTATAGGAAATGCATATAATAAATTACACACAGTATGTGACTCCCATCAGACAGGGTGTGCTGAGCACACACATTGTTCTCGAACGTGAACTAAATTTGCCACTGTAATGCAAAGCTTGCTTACACTCGGCAATCATTGGCGGGCTCCTTCTAATAGGAATTCACCCTCCACTGCTCTGCCCGTTCCCTTAGTAACGCTTCCTCCCCCAAAGCCCAGTGCAGTGGAAAGACCTGCTGTGTGCATGTCTCTTTGGAACAGACAGGTGACGTGAAGCGCTTAGTAATCCTCTATAGGGAGTGGTGTGGTCAAACTGATGAATTGGAATGGCTCCGAAACATTTCAATGTCCCCAGTTACTTAGATTTTATTTTTGCAATATTTGTATTTTTTCCAGAACGTGTTATGGTGTGAATAATTAAAAAAAAACTCTAATTTTGTCCCATGGAGGTCAAATTGAAGAAATGACAGGACAAAATATTGTTACATTGGTAATGTTACTTGATAGAAAGTTGGAGATAGCGCGAAAAAATATGACATTAAAGGCCATCATTGCCAGTTATTATCTCTGTTTAATGTCAGTTATACTGTGAACATATAACAAGGGAGTTTATACTGTACGCATACACTAGACTTACATGTAAATATGACTAACCCAATGTAGATTTCTATCATTTGAATGTGGTTCTCCAAGCTTTAACGCATGGGGGCAGTATTTCTCTATGAGAAAAATGTCTCTTCTATGGAAAAAGTGGGGCTATGTGGACCATCGATTGTAAGGTGTGGACGGCAGATCGAGCAGAATATAGAGCAGTGTGCGGAAGCCTTTGTTTTCTTTTAGATCCATTTTTAAAACGGCAATTCTCCATCCACTACATACCACTTCACATCTTAAATTGTAACTGAATGTGTGCGTGTGTGTGTGCGTGCGAGCGCGCGCGTGTGAATGTGTGTTTGCATGTATATCCAAACTATAGAGCATTTATTATCGACATATCGAATTTATTATCGAATTAAAACTCTAAAATGTCAACGTCCGTCGTACACGCGCGCACACACGCGCGCGCGCGCGCGCACACACACACACACACACACACACGAAGGTGGGTTACATTGACATTGGTCAATGCAAAAACGCTTAGGCAATACGCCTATAGACAATATCTGGAGGCCTTGGCAATATAACCTCCAAACAAAATTCGACCCTTCGCCTAAAGTGTCAGTTATCCGTGTAGCTGTGACACTGAATGTATAATTCAGTAGGCCTACTAGTAGACTATTATTTATTCACCACTGATTGAGCACCGAATTTGTAAACCAGCAAAATGGTGTGGGCTCAACAGTTTGCTGCGCTTGTTTTGCGGGGAATAATGAGAGCACTCCGCTGAGCGATGAAAGCCATTATCACATTTGCCAAAGAGGTATTTAAATTTAAATTTATTTATTCTGTTGTTGATGCATGGCACGCGTCTCGTCATATCCACGGCTGTCACCCACTCCAGCGCCGTCTGTCACTGAACAATCCGGGATGTCAACAACCGCTGAGCGAATCCAAAGATTAGATTAGATTAGATTAGATTCAATTTTATTGTCATTGTGCAGAGTACAAGTACAGGGACAACGAAATGCAGTTAGCGTTCTAACCAGAAGTGCAAATGTGCGATAAAGGTGCAGGTTTAAATGCAGGAATGCAGAAAAAGGTGCAAATTGAAAACCATGAAAGTGGCAGCAGTTATTAAAGTGACGGTAATTAACGGTAGTTAATAAAGTGACAAAGGCAAAGGCAGTACGAAATGGCACAGACACGTATCGAATGTGCGGGACGAGCCTTTAAACACCTCTGCTGTTTTGATATATCCTGACTGCTTGGGGCGGGGAAGCTAAAGCTCTGAAATATTCCCGTGTGTTCTCCCAGGAGGGCGTCGATGTGAGTGCGTCTCTCCAGGTGGCGCTGGTGATCTTTCCATCGGTGGAACAACCACGCACCGATGAACGGTGGCTCACCTTTGACTTCATGCTCTTGCGAATGGCTGTCGCCAACGAGTAAATAATTACTTTGTTTTCGCAAAGTCCAGTCTCCCCCCCCCCCCCCCCCCCCCACATACTGTTTACACGATGTGTTGACGTTGTGTCCCAGACAGTGCAAAGGAGGGAGAAACAGTCAAATAAAAAAAAAGGTGATCATTGAGCAACTACATGGACTGAAATCACAGTCTGCTTGAGCAAAACCTAATCAGGCATCGGCCTGGTGAAACAGGCATCTGCCTGGTGAAACAGACATCGGCCTGGTGAAACAGGCCTCGGTGTCGACGACGGATGGAGATAGCTGTGCTCGTTTATGACCATCCAAAGTGTTATTGCTGAGCTGTAATCGATAGAGGGGAGGAAGAGGAACACCTCAGGACATGGCTGTCACTCCATGCCATCGAAGCTAGGTGCACGTTCGGGAACATTGAGTTCTCTAAAGTTGAATCAGGGATTGGTTTGTTGAATTGCTCATCTGGTTACTTTAATCTTAGGACTGCAAGTTCCTTCGTCTATATTCAACAACATCAAGGTCAGTTAAAAAAGAAGAAGAGGTTTTGGACCTCTTGGAGTCAGTAGAGAGGAGTATGTCAGCTTTATCCCAGTGAACGAGGAAGGTTTGATGCAGAAATCCGACATAAGACCTGGTTGCTGATTTTGAATTCTACGTCAAACTTTTTTCTAGCTGCAGCTTTAGGTCTAATAAATCAACATTGGAAACAGGCCGGGTTTGAGACAGCTGTGCTGGATGGAGTGGGCATTCAGATATAGAGGGTGGGCCATTTTTTATTGGCATCACAGTGTGCTCAAAACCAAAGGGGACAGAGCCTTTGCCATAGCGGCCCCCAGTCTATGGAACCACCTCCCTCTCCACATCCGGG
>JAOPUH010000025.1:13769422-13779618 GCA_027123175.1 Urophycis cirrata
AGAGAGAGAGAGAGAGAGAGAGAGAGAGAGAGAGAGAGAGAGAGAGAGAGAGAGAGAGAGAGAGAGAGAGACTGATTACAGGGGAACGGGGGCTGAGGGTTTGCTTAATGAAGTGGCAGTACCAGACGCATGAAGGAGAGAGAGAGAGAGAGAGAGAGAGAGAGAGAGAGAGAGAGAGAGAGAGAGAGAGAGAAAGCGTGAGATATAGTGTGTGTGTGTGTGTGTGTGTGTGTTTGTGTAAGAGGGAGAGAGAGAGAGAGAGAGAGAGTTAGAGAGACAGAGAGGGAAATGGAGGCAGAGAGAGAGAGAGAGAGCACGACAGAGTAGAGAGTGAGATCTGTTTGACGTGAGGACCAACTGAATGAGGGTGTAAAATGCCAAAGTGAGTAGGAGGCTGGAGAGAGGGAGAGACAGAGAGAAAGAGAGAGAGAGACAGAAAGAGACAGAGCGAGAGAGAGAGAGAGAGAGAAAAAGAGAGAGAGGGAGGGGGGTGAGGTAGAGAGAGGTAGAGAGATAGGAGCTAAGAAGAGAAAGCAGGACAGTGCAGACTATTGAGCAGGGCTGGATGCTCTCCTGTGCTTCTCTGTTCTGTCAACGGCCTCACAGGGAAACCCACAGCTTGCGATGCGAGCCAGAGAGGGAACGAGGCAGGAAGGTGAGTGGGGAGCCGTGGTCCTGAACCTGTGGCTTCTTTATGGATTCATAAGTATTTCAAAAGAGCACAATATCTGGATGAATATATATCTATATCTATATATATACGGGTGCAGGAGTGATTGACGACTTCTGCCGTTTGATTGGTTGCTTGCGCAAATTGATTCGGGGAATTTAAACCAATGGATTGATGTCACGAGGAATGTTGAAAATGTCACTGTGCAAAATGTTGTTTCATTCCCCAAGTGCAGAATAACCAATTGTTTGTTAGTCAAAAATTCTGTCTATTGTCACAGACATTCATAAATATTTGACAATATAACTCTGGACTGAAACAATCTAGTAAGTAACGTGCACGTATACACCTCTACAGCCAATGAATGGCATGAATGAATGGTATACACGGCATACCATTTGAATGGCTTCAGACACAAAGTGCCTATAGATGAAAACATGACGCTGTACGTTTTGGTTGTGGATTCAGCTGACATGCAAACCGGTTTTCTGTTCAGTGCATATCCTAACAGGCAGGACTACAGACAAAACACAAAACCTTGTTGTAAATACATTCCATGTTCATAGATTAGGGAAGTGTTGTGAAATAGTCTCCTATAAGGAAACTAATATCACACCAGGTCTGCCTGTCTGCCTGTCTGCCTGTCTGTCAGTCTCCCCGTTCCCCTATCTGCCCATCTTTCCCCTTCTGTCAGCCTTGTCTGTGTATCTGTCCCCCTGTCTCCCTGTATGAGCATGTCTGTTCCTTTTATCCTACCTGTCTGCCGAGCAAAAATGTTGTTTTGTCCACCTGACCCAGTGTCCCCCTGTCCATCTGTCTGTCCAGAGTGTTTCGGTTCAGGCTCACAGTAGGTCACTAACCCTCGGCCTGGACCCACTAGTAGTCTCTCTCTCTCTCTCTCTCTCTCTCGCTCTCTCTCGCTCTCTCTCTGGAATGTATTGCAATGTGCGGGTGTTGTCTCTGGGCTGTATCAGGATGAGGTCACACACACACACATCTAGGCCAGCATGGTGAGACTGACAGACGTGTGTGCGTGTGTGTGTGTGTGTGTGTGTGTGTGTGTGTGTGTGTGTGTGTGTGTGTGTGTGTGTGTGTCAGGAGTGAATGGGATCCATTGAGCGTCAGATGAGCCAGCCTCACCGTAACACTTTCCTTGTGGCATTTGAATCAGCTGTTCTACATATGGACCCTCAAATTGAGGACAATGTTGTAGCCTTATTTAAGTCAAAGTGTGTTGTTGGAACAAGGTGTACAGTGCCATGCTTGTGCTATTTGCTTGGCAGGGAGGTCCAATGTCCTGTGTGTGTGTGTGTGTATGCGTGTGCGTGTGGGTGTGCGTGTGACAGATATAGAGATAGTAGGTGAAAGAGTGAGAGGGAGAGAGAGAGAGAGACCATGTGGACTGGTCCATGACATCCACACTTTGCTGGTATAGACTGGTGTGTCCCACACCAGGAAGGCATGAGTAAACAGTCTTTGTCCTGAATCCGAATTAGGTATAAAGTTTTGTAATGACGAATATTCTTTCAGAATATTCACATCACATCACCAGTGAGGAGTTTGTTTTAGTTTCATACATTTTCCCACTTTCAGATATATAGAGCTGGACTAAACCTGTCAATCCTCCTGACAGTGGACTATAGGACCGTTCTATTACCAGTAGTTATGATGGATGGGCTTTAATGGGGGCTGTTCACCTCAACAATGGAAACATCTAGCTGTCTGCCTTCCTTCCCTTTCCACTGTCCCTCGCCACGTTCATTCCGTTGCGCTGCAAAGTACTTTGTTACCATAGTTACTTTGTTTTATTGGAGCGTTGCTGTCAATCTGAATTCCAACCCACCCTCCCCTCTGTATGCGCCAAAGCCCCCTGTTAGAAACCTTTCAATCGGCCGTGATGGTGTAATTGTTGCCGAAAGGTGTGTATTATCTCACTGTAATTTCGTGTCAAGGCGGCGCATGCAGAAAGAGCGGGTTTTGTCTGACATTTCAGAAGTACGGGGACTGTGCATGGCACGGGAGAGAGAACCAGAGAGAGAGGTGGGCTAGAGGGGTAGACACGTGTCAGGCACGTCTTGTGTCCCTGAATCAGCTGGGTGCTGATGTGTTGCAACAGATCCGGTGTGAATCGGGAAAACACTTTGCGCTGCGCGCGGCCTCACAGGAAAATGTCGACGTTGTCGCTTCTCAGGTGTCAGCTGCCGCCGTCTTCAGACGGTGATTCACGACCAACGCCATGGCATCTGAGGCGCACGGCCACCACAGCACTGCGACTTCCGCGCAAGGGCCGGCGGCGCCACTGTAGAGGGGGCCCGCGCCGGGCCCGGCCAGGGGGGGCGGGGCGGGGGGGGTCCGAATCACGAGCCGCAAGCCGATTAACCCTGGAAGTCATGGAGCCGGAGGGGGACGCCGGCCCGGCGAAGAAGAGCGAGTGTGACGCCGCCACGTTCAAGGTGCCCTACCCTTACAAGAACCCCGGCAGCCGCCTCCCCCTGCAGCCCACCGCCAGGCGGGCCGCCGCGCTGCACCAGCCCTGGACCCAGTCGCACGCGTCCGGCGGCCGGACCAAGGCACCGAGCCTCCCCCAGCACCCCTGGGCCGGCTGGCCCGAGTTCCACCACCACCACCACCACCTCTACGGCGGCCTGGACCTGCCCCACCGGGGGTCCGGGCCCCCGGCGGGGCACCTCAGGGACTCGTGTGCGGCCGTGGTGCAGCCCGCGGGCCACCTCCGCTACCCGCTCAAATTCGTCCCCGTCACCGTGCTCCCCGAGGCCGCCGCCGAGGGGCCGGCGGCGGGCTACGGGAGGGAGGCGCCCAAGGCCAGCCAGCGGTTTCGTTTGGAGACGCTCTCTGGGCGTCAGAGCCCCAGAGGAGACAGGGGCCCCTGGGGGAGGAGGAGAGAGCAGCAGCAGCAGATGGGGACTCCTCGCGGCTGCCTCAGCCCCACCTCCATGACCCCTTCGTACCTCCTGTCTTCCCTGCCGCCCGTCGAGGACGTGAAACCCCACGAGGAGTTGTTGTACGAGCACCTGGTGGCGAGCGGTGTCAAACACCCGCGCGCCACGCCAAGTCCCGCATCTTCATCCTCATCCTCCTCATCAACACCGTCGCTAAGCTCATGCCCCGGTTATAACTCACAACACGAGTTCTCCTCTTTCCAAGCAGAGCGTAAACCCATCTCCTCCTCCTCCTCCTCCTCCTCCTCCTCCGTGCTTGCCTCCACTTCCTCCTCTCCTCCCCCCTCCCCTGAGCCTTTTCCCTGGCTGCTCCCTCACTTTGCGGCTGGTTCGCTGATCGAGCTGCGAGACGGCCGCCTCAAGCGAGTGGAGGACCTGAGGACAGAAGACTTCCTGCTGGGCTCTGCGGCCCGACGGGGTTTGCAGCTCAGCTGCTGCACGGTGCAGAGCATCACCTCCTCCTCTTCCTCCTCCTCCTGCCCTCCGGCACTCTCGCGCCTCCTCATCCTTCTCCACGACCAGAACTCCCAGGTGAACCGGCCGTGTTGTTTTGTGATATTTTGAAGTTATTTTGAGTCAGTTGTGCTCACACGCTTGTCCAAAATGGTCCAATGCTGCCTCCTAGTGGCCAGTCCGGTGAACCGCATGGCTCTGCTTGACGGTGAATTCTACTTCTATTCCGCAGGAGTTGGTGGACGTATACGTGGAGTACCCGTTCTTTGTGCGAGGACGAGGCTGGTCGTCCTGCTGCCCCGAAAGGACGGCCCGCCTCTGTGGCCTGAGCTGCGGCCAGCTGAGCGTGGGAGATGTCTGCCTTGCTCTCACCCCCGCGTCTACCAGTGGTCCTCCTCACCCGGGGGAGGCTGCCGCTGGATGGTCTATGCCCAAGGAGCAGGCCCGTCCCAAGGCTTCTCCCCCAGCCCAGTACCCGGACACTCAGCAGGGGTCAGTGGAGGGTGAGTGAGGGGCCAGACTGAGTAACATAACATAACATAGCAGCAATGACTGGAAGATCACTTGACGATCAACACTGATGCAGGACACTGATTTATGGTTGCTCTCACCTCTAGGGTGCGGTTTAGCTTATTCCAGTTGAATCTGCAGCGTTTTCTACCTCAAAGCAGCCAATTACCTTGTGCTTGATTGTCTTTTTTTCTTTTGTATCTGAGATAATAACTGCGCTAACTGAATGGGTGGTATTTGTTGACACTCAGGACACAAGGGATGAAATGGCGTCCTCTATTCTGACAATCGGGAAGCAATTTATAGGGATGAACCGCAAACTGCACAGAATGTCTGAATATGTCAAATGGGTTTGCTTTAATGTATGCATGTGGATACTGGATACTGTCAATAGCAAGAGAAGTCCCCTTATGCAGCCCGTCTCAGGTAGTGCATTAATCTTGGTAAGACTTAAATATTATAATGATTGACAGGCTTTACGTGTGCGACTAGGAATAATTGTTGTGCTAAAGCTTGACTTCCGCCAAAACCCAAAGTTTCCCACCGGGTTATGAATATATGTCCAAAGTACTACATTTCAATAACAATGATCAATTGATTTTGTATTCTGTCACTGCAATAATCACTCCAACCTAAACAAAAATCTTATATCTTGGATTAAGTTGTACAAAAACAAAAAAATATCCTTGCCTAAAATAATATCACACAGTGGACAGTGAAATACAGTACAACTTCTGCTTTGGATTATGTGCGTTTATTGATTGTTCCCTGAGAAATGTAAAAACATAAAACATTTCATATGGCATGGCATGTTATTTACTAACCTATTCATGTTTTTTCAATCCAATTCTGACCGACTGTTGCAACAGAAGTCGAATGGACACAACTGAACACCTTGAACTGGATTCAGCTCTTCAAACAATATTTTACAACCGTTCAAAATGTCAGGATTACAAGTCTTAGGCCTACTCATTTTCCTCGTCCACCTTTATTTGACAGAAGATCTCCTGTGTCCAGAGCCGTGTGGGTTCCGTGGAATGCCTTCATTCACGTGGCCAATAAATGTCAGTCTGAATTACTTTATCCACCAGTTCACAGCTCGACAACTGGAGGGACTTCTGCGTTTATTCTCCTCGTAAAGGCCCCAGCAAACGTATTTCCCCTGTACACTCTGCCCTGCTTACACAAACACTTGTAATACGCACTAGCTCTCAATAAAAAAAAAATGAAATATGTCCCTTTTGATCAGGATTTGTATATTTTGGTCCATATTCATTCAACACAGCCAGAAATGCATTTGTGCAGAAAAGTCACATAGTCAGTGCATCTGTGACATATTATCATCTTGTACTTCACCTAGTAATCCCTATTTATTTTCTAAGGTAAGAAGAAGAAGATAATGATGACCTCAACAGGCAGCTTAACAGTTTTGGTGTGTATCAGATCACGGCAGGGAAGAGGCCGAAAGAGAGAGGCCCAAAGGTTAATATCAGGAAGGTTAACAGGAAGTCAGGTTCGGGTCAGGTTTTCTTTTTATGGTTAAGTGAACATTTTCAGCTGCCACCCTCCCTCAACCCAAACAAAAACTTGGTCGGTAAGACCTTTCTTTAATGCATGATCTGTGCACTTATATTTCCTTCAATGTGTTTGACTATGTTCAGTTTACAGCCAGGACATGTTTTGGAGATGAATGGAGATCTGTCCACTTGAATCGTGAAGTACTTGAATCCCAGCGGACGTTCGACCGCGAGTCGACAGCAGGCACCAACACACGCACCTCCAGCACCTCCATCCTGTGTTAGAATTGCAGCCCTGCACATTTTCCTCTGTTGTCCCTGCAGAAGGCTGAGTGCTGGTTGATCTGTAGTCCTGGGCCACAGGTGCAAGTTCAGCAGAGCGGCGTTGAATCTTCACACCGGGAGGAAACAACAACACAAAGAGACTCCTACGTTATGTTTGTCCCAACAATGGGCGATTGTCCTCACGCCCTCCACATCCAGCCATGGTGGCAGTTCCTACCGGCCGCGTCCTTATCATGATCGCAGCACTGAACTCCACTGTCTGTCCTTCATGCCCAGTCATTCATGAATGGAGGGAGGGCGCGGGGGACACAGAGTGTGACCCCCCGGCTGCGGGGGTCGGTGACCCCCGGCCGCGGTGGGGTCAGTGGCAGCCGCAGGCTCTGACCACCATGTTACGGTACTTCTTCAGGATGACGTTGGAGCTGTCGTCAAAGTAGAGCACGGAGATGCCGTGCAGCTGGGTCGGGGCACAGCAGGGCTTGGGCACCGTGTCCGGGTGGATGAAGTGGACCTGAGTAGGGCGGGGGGGGGGGGTGGGGGGGGGGGCGTGGGGTGGGGGGGGTGGCGGGTGTTATATTTCTCCTATTCATTTGAGGGCCACTTAGATGTTCTTTTGTAGCAGGAAGGTGCTTGCTTACAAAGGAGTAGCGTTCCTGTTAACAATCCGACTGCTGCTCCTGGGATTATGTCTCATGGCGTTGGGCCGGGATGCTCCCTGTCCATTGGACACCAAGACAATGGGGACCGGGTCGCGGGGAAGAGACTCAACATGCAGCTAGCATATGTGGTCCCCGCGGCGTACGGTTTCACCGCGGAGGCCCACGCCTTCAAACGCTGGCTGGCTGTGTTGGAAGTTCCATCGGTCCAAGTTGGACGTTGGACTCAGAACGCATGCGTGTGTGTTTGATTGAGATTCTAGTATGGGGTTTTTGTTGTTTGTTTGTTTTTTTTGTTGGTCTTTTTGTCTTTTTTTTCTGTCTTGATTCTTTCCTCTCTTTTAGTACGCTTTGGACATGCGTCGTTTGTTTGGTTTGTGTTTCAGCCGTGTGTGTGTGTGTGCACCAGCTTTTTATACTACGGCTATGAGTTTTATTAGACTTTAATTACAGTGGGAACATCTTGAAGATTTATAACCCAACGGTGAACCGAATGTTGGATGTCCGCGTGCCTTTTGGCGATTTCACCGAGTTCGCATCGTCTGTCGGTGACCAAAATTACATTTCTCAATGCTTTTTCCTCTTTATTCAACACAATGCCAAATTTAACATTTGCATGCAGATTTCATTTCTGAGGAATGAAAAAAAAAAAAAGCCGCACTAATGTGTATCATACAGATTTGCAACATGGCATAATCAGATGATTTTGTCTTAATTGAAATTCTTGGCAATGCTGTGTGTTGGGGGGCTTTACATAATGTCGTCTTAAAAACGTTGACGGGTCCCTGTGTAAGAGATGCGGGCCGCCGGGCCATGGCGCCTTTCCGACATGGGAGCTAGCTTTCGGAGAGAAGTGTGTTTACCTCCACTGTGGCGTCCTGGACCTATATTGTGTGTGTGTTGCTGTTTTAGTGTGGCGCTTTCTGGTGACTCACAAGTTAAATCATTCGGGGGCCAGGTTATTGTACATTGTTCGGCATTAACAATCACCAGCCTTCACTCTCCGAGACTCCCATCTGACATCATGCTTTGTGTCTTTTGTGACTCACTTCACCGGAGAGGGGGAGAGAGACGGGGAGAGAGAGAGAGAGAGAGAGAGGGGGGAAGGAAGGTGTGTAGACAAAATGGCACACTCAAGTTATAGGTGCTCGGGGCGCTATTCCAGTTAAAAAAAAAAACCAAACAAACGAGGAGAAGAAAGTGTCTGGAAGTTCATGTATGTGAGTGTTGTGCCTATGTAGCTTATGACTCAGGCTGACTATCTGTTTCCAGTATATCTTCCTGTGTAATTATAGACTAGCCATGTTTTAAAGGGGCGTTGCGTAGCTGGGGGTGGGTGTGTGGAGGAGGGTGGGTGGAGGGGGGTGGGGGAGCACATTGGGGCTCACCAGAGAATTTGTCTGGCCTTACTCACCCTGCTCTACCCCCGGTCGTCTCTTCCAAGTCACGGCACATTCCCAGAGAGTCCTGTGCTTTTCCCTGCTCCCAAATCAGTGCCATTAGACTTTGGGAGAGCGGTTGCCAAAACTGCAGTAATAATGAGAGTCATTTGGCACGGGGGTTTAAATGTTTCTTTGAGGTTGTGCATGTGAAATCTCCCCTCCACCAACAGCGTTTGAAGCGAACGAGGGCTTCGGTGATTTAACGTTTGGGGTATTTCTCCAATCGGTTCATCTAATTGTCTCCCAATTGTTGTGCAACGCTAAATGGTGTTTTTGATTTCCCTCCCCTCGTCCTTTTCGTTTTGTGTCATTTAATAAGCCGTACGTGAAAAATATGCTGATGTTCCGTGAAAGAAGATGGAATTGATTCCCTGTGTTGCCTCACCCCCCCCCCCCCCCTTTCCCATGGCCGGACATTATAGACCTACCTTTTAATAGCCCTTCAAGAATGAACTCGTAAATAACGAGGCTGGGTTCTAACGACCTTACTAAACAATGTTTGCTTTGTCTCTTTTTTTTTCTTCTTTTTTTTTTTTACCCATAGAACTTAAACACATTAACATTGAATATTCAATATAAAGGTTACCCATAGCAGCCGAGAGTGGCTTCACAACACGTTTATTTATTTTTATATATATATATATATATATGGCTAAGTGCTAACACAAAAAGTGAGGTTGCATCATAAATGACTCGTGTGCTTGTGTACAATGGCTTCGCGTTATTGGATGATTATGTATGGTATGCATTTGGCAGTATAACCCCACCCATTCTCACACAGAGAGAGAGAGAGAACGAGAGAGAGAGAGAACGAGGGAGAGAGAGAGCGAGAGAGAGAGAGAGCGAGAGAGCCTACCTGATAAGGAAGCGTGGCAGTTCAGGCTCCCTGTGGCCAATGTCTTGCTATTGTAGCCCTGAATGGTATCAGTCTCTATCTGTGTGCTTTACACCTGTCAGTTCAACCGAAGCAGCACAAAGGAGACCTAATAGCTGTGGATCACTCTCTCTGTTGCCCAGTTCAGTGGCGCCGTTAATGAAACAGGGTTCGGGGGGGAATGGAGACGTCGCGGCTTAGAATGCCCAGCGTTTAAAGCCATTATCCCTGTGTCCGAAATAAACTCCTTTTTTTTTTTTTCTTTCTTCCTTTTTAAATAGATTTCACTTAACCTGTACAGCCCAGATATCTCACTCCACGACGGACACGGACGGGCCTTTTTCTTAAACACACGATTGAGCTTTTACCACCCGGGCGTATTTACAGAAAATTGTAAATTCGGCCACGCGGCCACAAAAAAACAACAGGCGCAGACGTCGCCCCGGAAAGTCGGGCGGGGGGGGGGGGGGGGAACAAGGAAGCGGCGAGCGGCGCTCTTTCTTAAGCTAATTGAGGACCGCGTCGCCGTGATTTACAGCGCCAAGTGAATGGCCCCGGCGCCGGCCCCTTTCTCTCCGGCGGGGCCGTGATTGACACGGCGAGTGACAGCCAGCCATATAGAGGGAACAAGACATTGTCTCCTTCATCTCCTATTCCGCCGGTGTCATGTGCGTATAGATCACAGTTGTCACGGCAATCTAGCAGCTCTCTGCGCTCTGGACCCATCAGTCTGTTCTACTGCTGATCCTGTCATGATGCTAGGGGGGGGGGGGGGGGGGGGGGGGGGGGGGGGGGGGGGGGGGGGGGGGGGGGGGGGGGGGGGGGGGGG
>JAOPUH010000025.1:13844344-13854460 GCA_027123175.1 Urophycis cirrata
CACACACACACACACACACACACACACACACACACACACACACACACACACACACACACACACACACACACAAATCCTCACAGAGTCTGTCTGAAATGTTCTTCTCTAGCTTCTCCCATGAGGCAGTCTGGCCTCCCAGCGAGGCCTGTAGGTTCTCGATCTGCCTGAGTAGCGGCCGGGTGGCCGAGGTCATGCCCTGACTCAGCTCCTGGTTCCTGCTCTCCCCTTCCTGCAGCCTCTTCACGGGGAACAAAACAGCAGGGTTTGGGTGGTTAAAAGTGATAATACATAAAATATGAATACTTACTGACTTGATCATGAGTTAGTTACTGAGGGTTATCGTCGTACAGTTTTGCCCTGAAACAGCACAGTTCAGAAGGATCATCTCTTACCTGCTGCAGCTGGCTTATCTCCTCCCTCAGGTAGTCCTCCTTCCTGGCATGCTGCTGCTCTGCCCGCTGCAGGGCTACCCTCAGGTCTGCAACCTGCACCACCCAGGGGGAGAGAAGGTCATTGTCTTACTGACAAAACCTTTACAATGTCATGATGCCCTAGCGTAACAGCCAGATGTGACTGTCACAATGCAGTCAGTGCAGTTAGCAAAGAAGTGTCACTCTCCTGTGGAGACAATCGATCTTTACATCACGGTTTAGTTTCCATTTTGCATAGGAGAAGATACACAGTGTGCAGATTCAGTATGTGCAGTATGTGCAGTATGTGTGTGTATGTCTATATGTGTATATGCGTGTGAATGTGTGTGAATGCATGTGTCTCCAGGGCCCAAGCCCCTGGTATAACCTGATTGGCCAGAGCCTCCTGTTGTAACCGGCCCTCCTCCTGGGCCTTTTCCAGGGTGAGGCTCAGCTGCTCCCTGGCCTGGGTCTCCCTGCTCAGAGCCGCCTCCTGGGCTTCACTGTCCCTGCTGGCTCTGGCCTTATGGAGCTCCGCTAGCTCCCTGCACACAGAGGTGTAGAACAAGACCCCCGCCCCGTCAGCCGAGCTTCAACCACTTATTTACACACATCCCGTGCAATTCCAGGAGGTGCCGCGACACATCACAGAGGGCTGTGAGGACGCAGCCACATTTTTTTGTTCACGAAAGTGTCGGATTTAAAGTCACTGTGAACTTTTCCCACCATAGAGTCCTCCTGCTGCACACAACCTGGGTAACCTGTTGCAATACCCCCGGATCTGGTGAGACAGCATTTCAGAGCGTGTTTAGCACAGCAATGTCTGTGGGGAGGTCTTTACTTGTAAGAGCTGTCCAAGGCTGCCTGGAGACTGCGGTTCTTCTCCTGCAGCTCCTCAGAGTCCATCTGCAGCCGTGTGGCCTCCTTCTCCTGGTGCTCCACCACGCCACTCAGCTTCTTGATGTTCTCCCTGTGCTGCTTCTCCACCTCCTCCTTCCCATCCAGAACCTGCAGGAAAGACGACAGAGACATTGTTTGGCATCGGGCCGGGAAAGAAATGCTATATTGGCACAATACTTAAACAGAGTATTTATCATAATTGGCCAATAAGGTTTAAAACTACACAAATCCAGCCTAGAACCAAAGAAACTTTTATCACACCAGGCAGGATAGCCTTCTCTCCCCTTCCAAGCACTCAGTGCCATACGACCTTGTGGTATAGGAAAGTGCTGTCCAACACCTCACAGTTTTATCTTGGTGAATACCACCCAGACCAGCAGTACGCCAGCTCCGCACCCCCCCCCCCCCTGACCTGCTGAAGCTGTCTGAGCTCCTCCTCCAGCTCTCTGAGCCTCTTGCTCTGCTTGGAGGCCCTGGTATCGCTCTCCTTCTCCTTCACACGGAGCTTCTTGATGATGTTGCAGTGCTGTAGCTGCTGCTTGGACAGCTTTTCACCTGGACAACAACAACAACAACAACAATGACACTGAATACTCAGTGTGCTTGTGTTTTTACCAGGTACATTTGTATATTTAAATAATACCAAGCCAAGTACTTGAGGCCCACTGTCCCACTGTAATGCTGTGATTAGTCTACAAAGCAAGCTGGAACCGCAGTGGTGGAATGAGCTCCCTGCCAATGTCAGGACTGCGGAGTCAATCCCCATCTTCGGAAGAGACTCAAGAGTTCACCTGAACCCTGCATAACATCCATCCTCTACCTACCCTCATGCTCTTGTATGTTGTATGTCTAGGCACTTTATAATTGCTCTTTGTAACTTCGCACTTAGCCAGAGATGTTCTATACTAGCAATGGTTAACCTAGCAATTGGAATGCTTGAAACTTGTTCCGGTGACTTGCTTACTGTATTAACAGCAATGAAATTTTTTAGCTTCTTCTGACAAATGCACTTATTGTGAGTCGCTTTGGATAACAGCGTCTGCTGAATGCCCTAAATGTAAATGTAAAGCAGCATGAGTTCCTAGTGTAGAGGAGTGTGGCTGGTGTGGAGAGAAGAAAGCTCACCCTCCTCCAGCAGGCCTCGTATCTGCTCCTCCTTCTCTCTGATGATCTCCATCGTCTCGTTGGAGTTCAGCCTGGTGGACAACTCGTCCCGCATGCCCTTGATCTCCTACAGCGGAATTCAACCCAAAAACATCTTCTCCACAAAAAGTGCCGGCAATTTCAATGGGCAACAGTCAGCTCTGTAATGGACTAGAGATGTGTAAAGGTCGAGGAGATGAGTGTGGTACCTTCTTGGCGATGTCCCTCTCCTTGCAGGCGACCTGGGCTTTCCTCTCAGTGTCTGCTATGCGCTGGGTGAACTCCTCCTTCAGAGACTGGACTGTGGAGGTCTCTTCCTTCAGGGCAACCACTTCACTGGAAGAGGTCATTAAACATACTGGCTTATTCTCCTGTCCATACCACCACAAGGACCAAGGCAGCTTCACAAAACCTTTATGAGTATTTATCATTTTACATACTCCAGGAACTATAAACTACGGAAAAAAAATGTAATTCTCCTCTTATGAGTGACATGGGTAGCATTGATCCAACAATAACGTTCAAATCAATTACTATCATCATCATAATTATTATTTGTGTGGTTGCAAAGCAAGCCACTATTTTATTAGATTTTTCACATTAAAAATGGCCGACCTATGCACAAATAAAATTGGCCCTGGGACTTGGCACTAATATTAGCCTTGCTGTAATAAACATGGTATGCATAGT
Source organism: Urophycis cirrata (assembly GCA_027123175.1). Taxonomy (NCBI): domain Eukaryota; kingdom Metazoa; phylum Chordata; class Actinopteri; order Gadiformes; family Phycidae; genus Urophycis; species Urophycis cirrata. Next base: position 13,847,488 of record JAOPUH010000025.1, read on the forward strand.
CATGGAAAATTGGGGTGGCTCATGCAACCACACATACTTTCTTCAGAAATTGCACATTTGTAGTAATTATTCATTATAATAGCATCATATAAGATTAATAAAGTAGCATGGAGAAAGAAAGGTTCAGTCATACTAGTCGAATGACACTACTTACTACACACAATTCGGCTCATTGTGACTGCACCCATTACAGTTTAGTTCGAAGTATATTGAAGCCTGTATTACAACTGTACAATTGTACTTTAATACATAAGACAAGGTGCCAAAGCACTAGATGGGGCAATTACATTTTTATCTTACCCCGCCACAACACAGCACAGCCTGAACCAAATATTGTTTCCAGTAAAATTCCCAGAACAAGAACCTTTGTTACGCAGCATTTGAAAAAGGAGGATATTTCTATGTTTTTGTTAAGAAAAAGTGTTTCGAGTAAACGGTGGGCTGCCATCTATCTACTCACTCTCTGAGGTTGTCACACTCCTCCTCCAGGCGGGCCTTGTCCGTGCTCACCATCAGAAGCTGGGACTCCCTCTTCTCCAGGCGGCTGGAGAGCTCATCGATGACCTGGAGGAGGAGCGTGGATGTTTTAGTCCATTAGAGGATCAAACACGACGACGCCAGCAGGAGTAGTGGCAATGTCCATCACTTCCAAAAGCTCACACACAGCACCATACATTTACACGCACGCAATCAATTGAACACAACAGAGAAGCCCTACTTACATGACCATGGCTACATGGCGTCTGGCCCAGAGGAGCAATAGTAAGCCGTATTACTAATACTATTAAAACGAGTGACAGAACGCTCTAGATGGCTTGGTCAAAAGAACATATTACTAGAACCAGCAGTAAGTCCTTACCATCTCGAAAACAAAGATTTCTAGAAAGGTTGGAGTCTTCAGAGCAAAGAAACAGGATGGCTGTATGTCTTGCTGTGTTTGTGAACAACAATGGAGTGCTTGCCAAAAAGAGCATGGTCTGTTTGCTCAACAGAAAATATGCGCAATATATAAAAGCAAAACATGACCACATTGGGAGATGTCTACAGAGTAAAAAGAAATATCTTTGTGCTTTGAGACTAGCCATCATCCACTTGGTTTACAGGATTTAGAGACATCACCTTTTGCAACTCCAGAATCTGACAGGTAGAGACGCTTCTCATCTCCTTCGTGATTGGCCGAGGGGGGTTTTCCTCAAGGTCCGGGGTGGTACCTGACATCATGAGACCAGCATGCTCATCTTCCTCCGTCAAATCTTCAGGCTGCTCACAATTAACAGGTGTGGCACTCCGCCCACTTTCCTCCATCTCATCCAATGACTGGTCCCTCATCGTCTCAGTGAGCCCTTCGTCTTCTTCTTCTTCCTCCTCATCCTCTTCCTCCTCCTTCTTCTTCTCTCCCTCCTGCTCTCCTTTGGGGGCTTCACTCTGACTCGGAAAAACGGCCGATGGCGCAACGGCGGTGGGCTCTGGGCAGGCGGTGACGGAGGCCAGCGTCCGGCTTCCTGGGACGTCGTCATCAGAGTTGACCTCGCTGACACTGCGGCTGTCCAGCGACTGCACACTGAACGAGTCGATGCGCTCAAACGCGTCCGAGGATGAGCCGCAGCTCTCGGTGAGCTTGGCGTAGTCCTCCAGGCGGGGAAACTCCCCGCACGCCGAGGTGGAGAGCAGCTGGAAGGAGCCCTGCATCAGGTGAAGGCCGGCCTTCACCTCCGCCGTCTCCTGCCTGGAGCTGGCCGAGCTTTCGCTCAACACGCTTTCGTGGTCGAGCACCTCGATGTCACTTGTGGTGGAGGTGCCCGAGGAGAACGCGCTGACCGGAGGCGAGGGGGTGTCGGTCTGGCGGTCTTCCCCCTTGGCGTCTTTAGTTTCCAGCTGAGTGGGCTTGGGGGGCGTGGGTGGTGACGGGTCAGAGTTGTGTGCTGGGGATGCGCCCTCGGGTTCATTCGAAGCCGCAGGCGGGTCGGCGACGTCAGGTTTGCTGGCGGGGGGTTCCGAGCAAATCACCGACTCTTCGGTTTGAATAGCCACCGCTTCTACGGTGGCAACTTCCTTTTCTACCACACCGTTGTTGGTGGTGTGAGTCCCTGTGATGGATTCAAGAGGAGGATCCTCCTGAGGTGCAATGAGAATAACTGGTTGAAGGACAATGGAGTGTTCTTCAGGTACCCCAGAAAAGGGCTCAGGCTCATCAGGCAGGCTTACAGAAACATTTGGAGCGTCTTGGGTGAAATGAGAGAAATCTGACTCAAAGGACTCCACTTCAGTTAGGATCACAGGTTCCATGCTCTTTTTAGCCTTCTCCTGCTCTCGCCTTTTGGTCTGAGGTGCTAAAGACACAATCTGGGTGTTTGTAACATCCAGTGTATCTCCCGGGGGCAGAAAGGCACTGAAGAAGTTATCCGTCTCATCGACAACAGTGCGGGTGACGGGCGTAGTGATTGCTTCTGACGATAGAGGGGACACCGGCTCTTCCTCCTCCTCTTCTTCCAGGGCTGACTCCCACTGACTGGTCCCCCATCCTCCACCCAACGCTGTCTTTCCAGGTAAATCTAGGTTGCAAGTGAACACATAAATAGGGTCAGTTTGACAGCGGAGTATCTGCTGCGTTCTGAGTTCGGCCAGGGTACCATTGCTACCATCAGCGTCACAGGGCATCATACTCACCATCATAGGGCATCACAACAGTGTCACCCCATTGGCCGTCTTCTTTAATGTCCAGCACTCTATCGATGGACTTCTGGGCTGTTGTCAACGCTTGTTTGGCGAAGGTAGACAAATGGGACGCGTTGAACCAACTCATCTTGTTTACGCTACTTCCCTAGCCGGTAGCACCTCTGTGTGTGTGTGCGGAGGGGGTGTGTGTTAAAGAGCTAGCACGCCAACAACAACCCGAACATTACACCTTATTAGTTGTTACATTGTCAAACAAACGGCTACCATGGCTTGATATTGCAAATCCAAATCCATGTATCTGAAGTAACTTTACGTAGCTTTGTTGATAGCTGCCAAGCTAACAGCTGAACAGTGTTTACAGTATCTTCCAGTAAAGTAAAACGGTTTCGGTCAAATTGCAATTTTAGATCGGCGTATAAATGTATTTCCAACCCTGCAACCTCATCCACAGCAGTTTAGTTAGTTCCATGGTTTTATGTTTGTCCACTTCTTCAAGTCTGTCGCGTCCTCTTGTTTTGGTCGCTGTTAATGTGTACCCTAGCTAACGTAAACCCTCTCGGTACTTCCTTTACACGTTGCACGGTGACGTCGGAGACTTCCTGGGTCTGTCAAGTCTCAGCACCAGACTTGTTTATTAAATAGCCCGATATGCTGAGACTGGATCTGGTATTATTGCGCTATCCCGGTCTAACCCAACGCAATTTCCGCTCTCCTACTTCCTGTGAGCTGTGTATGCCAGTTATGTCCCGGAGCGATAAGAATAAAGAGCATGACAAGAATAAAAACACGGCTAGCGCAATAAATATTGAGGATTTACGAAAATGTGGACAAAGAAATATCAAAAATATTTAACAGAAACCGATAACGGCCTATCGGTAGTCCCCCCCTTGCTCTCGCCCATCAACCCATACAGTGCATGCATTCAGGCTCGACACATGTCACTGAAAGTCCCGCCCTCTCTCGCCAAAAAACGCTAGATGGAGCGATGGAGCGTCCCGCTCCAGGCATTCCGTCGTGAGATTAGTATGTCTGGTAACGAGATGTTGAATATACCTACAATCTCATTACTAAAAAAATACGTTGAGCGTGATTTTTTTTTACACTTTCGTCTCTGTATATCAGATTGCTTTTCGTCTTACACCGTCAAATCTGTCGAGTTAACACGGACCTGAATTGTATGAATTCATCAAGGATAAGGCGAAACATGTTTTCAAGTGTCCACTTGGTGTCAGCACATCACATGCTCACTGCTACAGTTGATAGGTGGAATGGCCCGGCAGTTAACACGTATTGTAATTTATATCTATTTGTTCATTTGACTGAGGTTTGTTATGTTGGTCATTGAGAAAGCAAATTAACATTTTGTCAATGAGAGGGAAGACGAAGCGTTTCAGTCAATGTCTGCATTACTGCACATATTCTGCAATCCACCGTTGAGACACCGTTCATGCATTATTTGACAAATAGAAATGTATGTTACATTCATGTTATGATTACACAAACAGTCCTTTGTATGAAAAACTAATTTATTCCAGTTCATTGTCATCAATCTGATCAAGTGCAAAAAGGTCTGAATAAATAAACATGAATGTCACCAAGTCATTTTTTTTCATGGTTTGCCCAATGTAGCTTTTGAGGCTATAGTGTGTAAACACTAGACTATACTAGACATTTAAAAGACATTGCATCACCAACACAGGGCCATGTGTGGACTGTCATTTGGTAAGTAAGTAGAGTGCAAAATATGGACCTTGGTGAGAGATCCCAGCAAAACAATGAAAACCACTTGACACTATACTGTGCGGATGACGTGTAAACTGAACTGCTGCCATACCGGTGCAGATATGGTTCATGGAGTCATGTCTGGCTGCCTGACAGCCTGACCTCTATGTGTATTTAGTGTAATGTGAGAGTGCAGGAGCTCGGCTTATGAGGTAAAGCCGAGTCTGAACAGCATGGTCTGAGGGGTGGTGACGTCAGCTACAGCCAGCTCCTGTCCATCTGCAAGGCCAAGCTCTAAAAAAAAAAAAAAAAGAAGAAATATAAGCACATTGACATGGACAATTTAAATTTCTTCCATTTCATCCGACGGTGAAGGCAAGTCAACGTGTTTCAGCGAGGCAGCTCACCCTTCAGTGTTTTCGACAGGTTTGGCCTCGTCTTCTGTTCGATTGACGCCACCGTCTGTTCAAGGGTGAAGCACAATGACTGACACGACTGCACAGACCAAAACCAGAACGGCTGCCCAATGTCACAGCGCACCGCGATCCAAGCTTCTAAGGTACAACATGGGACACTTAACTGTTGGGCGCATTACCTGTAAATACAATGTTTTGTTCTTCCCTTCCACTGACGCCGTTATAGCTGGTGACTTCATTTGTCTGAAACATAGAACATTTTGGAAAGAAAGGACCGGTCATTGTGATTCACCACCATCACTCCAGATGTTCACCGCCCTCAAGGGGCTGGATGTGTCCGACTGGACACCATGTGAAAGTGTGTCCAATAAGACAAAGTATGGGTTACCTATACCTCACATTTTGCCTCTCTTAGACATTCCTAGGCTTTTTATCATACATTTCCAACAATTAATGAATGGGGAACATTAACAATTGTCTGGTACGTTTGAAACCCCCCCCTCCCCTCACAGTATTGCATATACATAACTATGAAGCCTATTTTTTGTGTAGACAGCATATTAGATATGAAACATAATCCGAAGCTGACATGGCAATGACCCTAGGCTGCTAAACAGAGTGAACCTACAGAGAGGAACTCTCCGTCAGGTAGTCCAGGACCTCCTGCAGCGTGGAGGACGGTGTGAAGTGCAGGTCCAGTGGTATTTGGCTGCACGCTGAACAGTTCTCCTAAACCACCGCAGAGATGCAACACAACGCTGTTACAACCGCCCAGGCCGTCGGATTTCTGTGGAACACTTCTGTGGCGCCGGCGAGACGGCGAGCTGAAACTAACCTTTCGTTCTGCCTCAAACGTGTAGGTGTACAGGCCATCGACGTCATTGAAGACCATGTAGTTGTTGAGGGGAACGTAGGCGCTGTGTGTAGGCGTGGGAGGTGTGAGTGCGAGGGCAGGGCATTTTTGCATTTCTCTGCATTTGGTGTCAACAGATGCGGAGCGGAAAAACTCACCTCGATGCTATTTTAAACACTTCTGTTGCGCAAGCAGCTGAAACAAAACAACAAACAATTTGGCAAGATTTAGGATGCTTTCATAGCCAAGTGGTTCCAGGACACCCATAGTACGGTTTACTGTAATTCGGTATCGCTTTTGGCGTTAACATGATCCGACCCAGCTATAAGGAAGTAAACCGAAAAACAATGCATTGTGGGATGAACGTACCACTTTTGCCGCAAACTGGACATAATAAATCAATTCAGCCAGGTATACGTGAATTTTTCTAAGATGAAAATGAGTCCTGGTCAGATGTGGTCCCGTTATGGGGTGAACGCACTCCCACTATGACTATATAAATAAAATATAAAAGCAATTGCTTGTGGTCACTCACAAAAACACTGACGTTTTTTGAATTATTCAGCGACCGAACGGTGGAAGGCAAAATGAAAACCAAGACTGCGCAAAGGTGTTGTTGCTCCATTGCTTTCCACAACAAGGAAGCATTTTGAGTATGAGGAATTTTCTGTCCAGTAGACCAGCGACCCATTCAACTGCGTGACATGCCATTACATTGTTTGGTTCGCTTGACAAAGTCCAACGCTGACCAAAACCGAATGAAAATACAAACAAAGTATTAAAAGTCACCCCTGAATCGTACCAAGTCTACCCATCTATAGCTGTGAAAGCACCTTCAAGATATAAGTCCAAGGAGATACACATGCATAGTGTTGACTGGAAAAAAATTAATAAAGGTTTGAATTGAATGGGAAGTTTCTTCACCTGCAATAACAGCATTTGTAGATGCTACGGCCGGAATGATCCTCTTGACAACACCTGCAGCATTTACAGGAAAAAATATAGAAAATGAAAAATGCATACATTCTCAATCCCATCACCACACAAACAATTAATAACAAAATTAATGTGTTGCAGAAAATAGTATTGGTCACGGTAAGATAACCAAACGTGCTTACCCTGGGTGAGTCTGTATGTGACTCCTGTAATGTTGAACTCTGCTGCCCTCTCTAAAGACCTCTGGTACACCCACTGGATGTGCTCTGGGTCATCACCATCAAGACCCACAGCGTCTACACACACACACACACACACACACACACACACACACACACACACACACACACACACACACACACACACACAC
>JAOPUH010000025.1:14034079-14051288 GCA_027123175.1 Urophycis cirrata
AGAGAGAGAGAGAGAGAGAGAGAGAGAGAGAGAGAGAGAGAGAGAGAGAGAGAGAGAGAGAGAGAGAGAGAGCACAAACACAGGTTGGTTTTCAAACAGTCATGGTCGTAGGGGCTTCTATGGCGCGCCGTGGTGCACGCCATTACCTCGCTGAAAGGGGCGACATCGCGGAAGGGCCCGTACTCGATGACCTCGTCACTCTTGCTGGGGTTGCCCAGCTTGGTGTAGCTCTCCGCGGTCTTGGAGGCCAGGCGGACCCGGGTGGTCTGGCTGCGAGTTGGGTAAGGGGAGAACAGGTAGTGGTTCCCCTGGAAGACCACCAACTGGCGCTCGGCTTGAGTGATGTGCGAGGGGAAGGGCGAGAGAACGTGGCTGAACACCATATCCACCTTCACTCTCAGCTTGGCACCTCCTGCCAGGCTGGAGGGCAACTGCACCTTGTAAAACTCCCCACTGAAAGGCATAAGTGTATATACACATTGTAATTCATTGCAATGCAGACACATTATTACAATAGGATGCAGATGGACGTCCCATGGGTTCTGAACTGTGTCATCTGCTCAAGTGATTTCTAATGCAATAACGTATAAAATTAATGTTTACATTTAGTGTTTGTTCTTCCTTGAAGTGAGGAAAGGTTATCCAAATCATTTACCTCTGCCCGTGTATTGATGTCTGCTTGAGTTCAAGGGTTCCATCTTCCTCTTCATCACCTTTTACCTAGGATTCAGTTGGGGGAAAAAATTCAAAACAAATCCAGAATTCAAGATGCATCCGGTTAAACACATTTAGTTGGGACGACGGAAAAACCAGCCTCGATGTCACATTCAAGGCTAATGCATACGGCGATAACTCGGCATTAGTTTTGAATAACGCAGCCAAGCCACTGTGTCAACAGTTTCATTCATAGTTGAACCTCAACACGGAAGTAGTCGCCCAGCGCCTACGTGTCATTCTGACAGCGTGCAGCTCTGCGGAAGCGGTCCGCTCACCCTGAACCATTCAATGTATTGCCGTGTTTGCCGTTAGGTTAAAAAAAAAACGTCCATATGTTCATCAACATGCCCATGCATGTACAAATAGTAAAAACACCAAACACCCGAAATGCTGATCTTACATTCAATACCGATATAGTGCTTCCAGGTGCACATATCGTTAACTCAATGCAAGCTTGAGTAGGTCTTTTTCTAAATGCAATGAAAGTAATAAGTCACTAAACTGTAAAACTGCACGAGTGCAATGGGTTTGGGGGATTATTCCGGTGAATTTGATTGCAGTCGTAGACTGTACAAAACAGGTTGCATTATGTTGAATTAATGGCCAGCTAGCTAGCGGAAGCTAACACGTTACACGTAAGGTGCGTAGCGGGTATTCATTCATTAGCTTCATTCTACAAACGTCTCACCGAAGCTCCAATGTATGCAAGATGTGGCGTCAGGTCGGCCTCCACCGCCAGTGTGAAGCTTTGCACCGCAGCATCGCCCTGGTTCCACAAGAGAATCTCAGCAGAGATCTTAGCAAGATGAGTGCTCAGGTCTACGGTTCTCTTCACGTCCTCGTTCACCAGACCTTCGGCCGCCGCCGAGGAGGTCAGTGCAGCGAGCAGAATAAGGCAAGTGGAAACACCTAAAGGAGGCATCCTTGTGGGGATGGACAGAAGACACAACGGATATGTTACGGGACCCGGAGAAGGTTTAGAAATTGTGAATACGTAGAGCAGCAAAAAAGGGCCGCGCGCTGCTCTACTCCAGAAAGGATGACGCTTCATTCACTGGCGTGATGACGTAGGAGGGACGCACACGGTGCGCTCATTTGTGGAGGTATCGCCGAAATCTCTGGCCGAAATGTAATCTAAACATTTAATATATCCACCCAGTACATACGAATTCAACAGCAGATGCTCACACGTGTTTCATTGTATTTCAAAGATAGAATATTGTGTGAGCCCTGTGTGACCCCTCTTTATAATGCCCAATGTTCATCATGTTATAGTTGTAATTTATTTATTTTGTTAATTAAAAAAAAAAACAACTCTAATGCTTTACTACTACTGGGTGCATATGATTTTGAAAACAAATACATATTGTTTCATATTGTTCTACTTCTTTCGTGATAGCGTTATAATAACTCGCAGTTAGCCGCTGTGAACCTGGCGTTCTCGTCTCAGGACGGAGCGCCTAAAACAGGATGCTCCGTGTGCGCGTACAGATGGCGTTACACTGGTTTAGCGGCGAAAGGCGACGGTGCAGAACGGATGTCTGTTTCCGTTTCTTCTTTGTGTTATTGCGTTGTCATATCGTTCGTAAAAACTACACATGTGATATAATACTATTTCTTTATGTTGTTCTTGTCATGTTCTTCTCGCCACGGGGACTGTTTTGCACAGCATGAAGTAATAACCCGGATATTGAGTTGCCGTAGACCGGGATAACGCTACAATTCCGTATCTTCCCTCAGCCTATTGTGAACCAGGGCGTGTTGTGCGCTGACGTCAGGGAGTCCTGAGGTTGTTTTGGAGGAAGTGAAGAGCAGCTAGCGTCAATGTAACGCTAGCTTCATCGGAACAAGGCAAATTTTACACTTTTGGGAAAAACCGCTCCTGTCAAGCGAAGAACCGTGCCAAATAGACAGTGGCAGTGCTTAGCATTTAGTGAGGCGTGTGTTGTGAGGCTACCCTGCTGAGACTGCGTAGCCGCATACGTGGTTCCGAAAAAACGTTTTGTTTTAACAGACAGGCGTTTGATTTAGCTAGCTTTGGTTGGCTAGCTCGACTGTTGTTGCAATCATACGAAAGAGAAAGTCGACTTCTCCCATTTTCAAGATCCAGGGATCCCTCGTCAAGGTAGCGATTGTTTCTTTTTTTTACGAATTGTTACCCGCAGAGACGATGTTTACAGCTACTCTAGTCGTGTTGTTTTGCTAACCAAACGTTAGCATTTCAAAGACCCGCACCCGTCAGATGTCTTCAGCAGAATAAACCATTATCACCACGGTAGATTTAGTACATCGTGTTCACTGTCACCCACAGTTACATTATTAGATTTATCCTGAAATGGTTAATGCTGAAGCCATTGCTTTTTTTGTCTTACTAAGTGATTGTGTCATCAACGATGCCTCCTCGCCGTTTGCTATGTAAATGGGATATTGAATTTTGAATATTGGGACCAGATGGGGCAGTGGTTTTTAATCGTCGTTCTTATATCGAGACATATTCATTTCAGCTCCAACATTAGCATAGCCACATCATGCCTGCCAAGTCATGGCCCCTTTGGTCTTCAACCATGTGATCAATGACACAGTGTCATGGGTTGCAGATTACGAGGAGCACCAATAGCTGAATGCGAGCCGTTCTGCATATTAATATTTATATTGCCATGTTGTAGACATGTTATTCATTCATGTAAACGCACGAACAAAGCGTCTAAATGGTATTTCTGTAGATTGAGGCAATGTGTTGCGATGGGGGATGGAAATTATTTCCCGATATGAACTTTGATCATTACGACACGCAATCGTTTTTTATAAGAGACCTCAGTCTCTTACTCAGAAACTGCAAGGGTACTTTGCAAATGGTGGTGTTGAACTGTTTTGCAAGACTTGTCAGTTGAACAATTCAGAAACATGGAAATGAGATCCCTGCACAAATGGATATAAAGAGACTTGAGGGCAGGAAAGGGTAAATTCAGATCTTTGTTTTATGAAGTAAACCTATGCCTAGGTGTGTCGATCACGAGAAACATATGAGTGGAGATGGAAATGAGGATAACGTAACACTGTTAAGTTCCCACTTATTCAAATTTAGGGAAGACTTGGTAGTAGTAATTCCTTTTTCATTTAGAGGGATGTGGTTATGGGTATAACTTGCATACCATATTGGCTGAGACTTTTACATTTTTTACATTTTTATGTTTCAGGCACAATGACATCTAGGAAGAAAGTTCTATTGAAAGTCATCATCCTTGGAGACTCTGGGTGAGTGTTGAGGCCAAACTCTTTAAACTAAACTGATCAGATCAGGCCGTTGAACAATGATTTGATTAGCTGACTTTCAAAGGTTAGATGTCTTTTCAGTTAACCCTTTCCTTGCCATCACCATCAGAAACAGAACTGTTTATTTGCCAAGTAGCACTAACAAGGACTTTGCCTTGGTAGTTGGTGCATGACAATAAACAATAAGCATAGTGCTAGATAGAAAGACAAAACAATATATCAAATAAGATTAACAAACATTTACATCACATATTAACCAAATGTTTTGTGTCATTATCTCCTTTCTCCTCTCCTTTTTTTGTAGAGTTGGGAAGACCTCATTGATGAACCAATATGTGAATAAGAAATTCAGTAACCAGTATAAAGCAACAATAGGTGCAGACTTCTTGACAAAAGAAGTCATGGTGGATGACAGACTTGTTACAATGCAGGTAAAGAGGGAGGGGTAGACTTGTTACAATGGTGATCAGTGGGGCCGGCTCGTCAATGTTCATCTTAGAGCTTGTAGAGATGTGTAGCTTAATGCTGTTGCTATCTCAGATCTGGGACACTGCCGGCCAGGAGAGATTCCAGTCGCTAGGTGTTGCCTTCTACCGTGGAGCAGACTGCTGCGTGCTGGTGTTTGATGTGACCGCGCCCAATACATTCAAGACCCTGGACAGCTGGAGGGACGAGTTCCTGATCCAGGCCAGTCCAAGAGACCCGGAGAATTTCCCATTTGTGGTTCTTGGCAATAAGATTGATCTGGAGAACAGACAGGTGTGTGTTTGCTTCCTGTATTTTGGGATTAGCAGCATTAGGGTTAACGTTGCATGATGACGATTTGCAGAGAAGGTGTGGTATGCTATATGACAAATAAATGAGGACTGAGTTTTGTATTTTGGTGTATCAGTTCTAAGAGATATGTGTTGAACTTGTATTTGTTTTTGTATTCCAAGGTGACCACCAAGCGAGCCCAGGCTTGGTGTCAGAGTAAGAACAACATCCCCTACTTTGAGACCAGCGCCAAAGAGGCCATCAATGTGGAGCAGGCCTTCCAGACCATTGCACGGAACGCTCTCAAACAGGTACAGTGGTCAGTGCTGGTTGCATATTGCCATGTATGGCCCAGAGTTCAGTGGAATTGTCCTGGATCTGGTGCATAGCTCGCCGGGGAGTTGAGTTGCCTTTTGTTTGTTTGGATGAAGAAAAATGTTACGGCAGCCATTACAACTGAATCATTTGTCCAATCTCAATGTCACCTTGACAAGTCTATGAATGTAATACTGGACTTCCTGTATATTCCTGTATAGTAAGTATCAGTTCTCACTCTGCTGCTTCTGTCTATTCATGTCTGCAGGAGACTGAAGTGGAGTTGTACAATGAGTTCCCTGAGCCAATAAAGCTTGACCGGAACGAAAGGGCCAAGCCTTCAGCAGAGACCTGCAGCTGCTGAGGACTCTGGAGATCTCTCTGGGGGAGGAAGAGATGCTTAAGCCTTCCCCGCCCATCTTGCCTTGTCTATACACCCTCCTCTCCCCATGTCCCACTGTGTTACCCCGTGTCCGACATTATCACTTGCCTTTGTAGATATGAGCAGCATCCCTCTCTTAGACTATAGTACTATTACTTCAACACATACATGCTGTACACGTCACTCTATGTACACAAGATGACAAATTTTCTATTGAGTCAACTAGCCCAAAGAACACTGAGGAGACATCATGGTATTTACTTCCATGATGCTTATTACATGCCAGTGTTTCCTTGTACTGTTTTGCAGCGGTGGTGGTGTCTGGTCATTCAGATGAACGATTCCATGTCTGTCTCTGTTTTGCATCCTGATTTTGTTTCTAACACTGCTTTTACTTTTATTATTATTATTATTATTATTATTATTATTATAACAATGCTACATCAAAGCATTAGCCCAATATGTATGATTAAAGTGAGATGAACTACCAGCATTTGATCAAGTCTCTGGAAGTGGTGGTCCACCTCCACCACCACTGCTGCATGAATATGGTGGACACATCATGGCTCCACTTTGCTCCTCAGTCTGGTGGTTCCAAAGACGACTTGGGTTTGGTTCAGTAGCATCACCTTACCTCATCCACATAGAAATAAGAATCCAATGACATATCAAGTATAATTCAGGACTTGTCCCCCCCCCCCAAAGCTCTCAGTTGTCAAAACTAAAATCAGTCATTTGGTGTCGGAAGTGTGACTCCATGGGCAGCCCACATATTCTCGTATTGATTGGGTAAGAGAAGAAAGTTTAGAAGGGTTTGTTGTTTCTCACTTTAACTTTAAATTTAGCCAGGTGGTTTTGGTGGCAACTGCATTTGCATAATCATAGCTTGTAGCAGATAACGTATGGATTACATATCTGCTCTGTAATATAGCTGTCCTTATCCAATTCCTGTGGGTTTTTTTAAGCGCAAGACAAATTCTCATGGTTTTTTGGAGGGGGTGAGGGTCAATAGCAAAAATGTCTTGGAATGGAAATATGAACCAATCAAGGCGATACAGTGTTAAAGTGGGCAGGTTTGTTTTTGTGCATTAACAATAATTTAGAACCATGATTTAATACTTTTATTTTCTCCTGCCAACTGTGTCAACACTTTGTATATTTGAAAACCTCTGGATGGTTGACGGGGAAGTCGAGCTGTCTATCTCCATCTCCGTCTGCCAGCTGCTTACGTTGGCAGACAATTAAGTGCTTAATGTTTCTTTCATGTAATTGGCTCATCGTGTTCTTATGTTTAGAATTTGAATTGCGTCTTAGGACATGATAGGATACGTACAAAAAGATCAAAATATCTTGGGTGTTAGCATTCATCATTACAATATAAATATGGTAAATGCATAGCATCTACATTGTTTGAAAACGTCTTTGCATAATAATGGTAATAAAAACAATCTTGAATTAATTGGAATTAACTTTTATTTTTTATGATGTCATTGAAAATTATACTCCTGGCAGCAAACAATGTCATACATTGTAGACATGAAACGCAAGTGATGTGGAAAGTACAAATTAGGCCTATGAGGTAGCTACACATTCAGTTGATTTTGGCTTTCTTGCTGGTTCTCTGAAGCCAGTTCTCGAGAGGCCCTGAAGACTTGGGTTCCTCCTTGACCTTGGGTTGTGGCTTGAGGCTTACGGTGTCACAGGTGCTTGGCTCTTTCCTCTTTGAAGGTGAGCTGTTCTTCAACCAGCTCATCATCATCTTACTGCTTGCTGTAGGTTTGGGCTCCTGCGTTCAAGAGATCAGATCCATCAGCTAAAAACATTTGACACCGTATAATGACGAACCAAATACATACTTGGCAGAATGATGCAATACCTTTTTGGCTTGAAGATCCACCGGTTGGAGGCACTCTGGCGAGTTGTTGCGAGAGTTGTTGACAAGAGAGGAGACTGGGTGAAAGGTCAAAAGGTTGGTCGGCTGCAGCAGTTTCAGGGCATCCAGAGACTTCACTTCACCAAAGTCAAGCCACCTTCTTATGTCACCCTCTCCGTCCAGAATAGCAGGCATCCTAGAACATCAACACGTGGGGATTTTAGCATACTAAATGCACCAAGAGGCAAGTGCAAGGGGAAAAGTATGCTGGGTATCCTACCTATTGTGGATGTTCTGAAGGTTTGGGGAGGCATCCACTGTGATAACAGTGTATGTATACATGGGCTCCTCGCCCCCAGGAGGTTTCCAGCAGTCAAACAGTCCAGCTATAGTCAGCAATCTCCATCCAGTCCACTTATCTGTTTCACCTTCCTAGCCACAGAGCACGACAAGATGGAAGAACAACTTGTTTTTAACAAATGTATCTTGTTTGTTAAAGCATCCAAAGCCAGCCATGCATTAATCTACCTAGTGAGGTAATTTAAGATACATTTTGAAGTACTTTCAAGAGCTTAACGAATGACTAACAAGCTATAAATAAACGATAAATCACATTTCCCCATGTGTTACAGTGCCTAACGGTTTACGTCTAGAGTAAAGGTTAAGCAACTACAGTGCTGACCTCTTCCATTTTTGAAGCCTTCTCCTCTAGAGGGAACTCCAAGTCATTCTCAGCCTGTTCCTTCTCTCCAAGACCAGGTGTCTGGCTCTGTGGGAAATAGATGAAGAAGGGCTGCTTCTCTTTCCCCTGGCGTCTCCACTCATAGAAGCCATCAGCGAGGATGACACAGCGCTGTCCTTTCAGAAGGGGGTCCTTCGAAGAAACATTAAACAAAAAAATTTGATATTGAGATTCATAGCACATGTGCAAATAATATGTTTAAAAAAGTTAATAAGCCAGAGTATCTACCTTGTAGGACTTTTTGTCTAACAGACTCTCACTGCGGCAATTGTTGGTGCTGTACTGCATCTTGCGGGGGTCATCTTCTCTGAACCAAGACGGGATCAGACCCCATCGCATCGCGGCCACCACACATTCATCCACAGGTGCATCCTGAGGAAGCGCCCACAATCTCAATGTTGTCACATGAAGCTTATTTGGTTGAGGGATTTTTAACCACAGGAAATGAACATGCAAGACAGAAACATCTACTGTGAGCGATGAGGAGACCGCGCACCTTATCGAAATGTCTTCGTGACAGAAGCACCGGACTAAACGACTGTGGGCTCTTGTTGTAGGACGGTCGATACTTGTCTGCATCTCCATCTCTCCATCTCGGGTGACGTCGCTGCCCGTGGCGGTTTGTGTAGCGGGAGGCGCGGCTCACCTCCTCTGGGTCCAGAGTGCATGCGGTTCTCCCACACATTCTTAAAACTACCCCCAAACAAGTCACCTGTGAGAGGGTGAAATATTTACTGGAACGCCGTTGTTTGCAGTTGGTTAGCACATAGCATGCTAAACACAACAAACTAAAAAAACTCAAGTATATCATGAAGTATTATCATGAATCCAAAGACGTTCCGCTGTTACCTGTGTAGCTGTTTTGGTGTCTGATGCAGCAAAACGTCACTGTTGTCTTCTCCCAGCAACTGTCCGTATTGTATGTGTATTGCTGCTCTGAACTTGATTGTGTGTTGCGCAACAGTGTAGTGGACTGGCGGTACATGCCTAGGCAAGACAACGCAGAGATCACGTGATGTGGCCACGTGACCGGGGACAACCACATTTTCATTAAAGCGGCAGCATTTAAATGAAAAGCTATTCAATATGTTTCATATAAAAAGACAGCAACAATAACGTTGTACTATGCTTGGTGCATCTTTTTCAAAATAAGATGATATCATGCTTTATTTTTGTGGTTCAAATAGATCAAAATCTACACTAATATCAGAAATGCCTGAAATAATAATTACAATTATTTGTCTTTGGGACGCGACAAGAGCAAAAACACACACTTATTACATTCAACTCCACAAGGGGGAGTGCCAGCGTGACTATTAAATGTTACACCCCTCGTATATTGTGAAATTCTTCACAATAAACATTTTTCAGATCATCGACAGTCAGTCGGTAATTTTCGATAATTGTTTTCCTCTATAATAATGTTTTCTATTAAATTGTTATGTTATGTGATCATAATGAATGAATCCACGAGAAGTGCTACGTCCCACGTAATACAACGTAACGTACGGCACGTCGCATTACGTTGCAGTACGGCGCGACCCACTCTTGTATACTTGAGCAAAATGGCGTCCGTGTGCCGAGTCGGGAGCACTGTGGGGCGAACCCTCGCAAAATACCGCAGCGTGAGTGACAATAATAACGTTTCGTTTATATCCTTCAAGATATGTGTTGAACAAAGTGGTGGTGTGTGATTGAATCGAGCACTGTATGTTGTTTGATAGCGGCAAGCCTGCTAAGCTGCTCGCTAAGCAGCAGCAGGCTAGGATGCCGTCAACGCAAGGTCAACTATCAAGAAATGCACATAGTACTCTCTAAACCACCCACTCTTTAGTATTTGAGTTATTGTATGATTAGAGATGTAACTTAGGAATCGTTTCTCGTGTCATTATTGGTATTTAGAGTACTTATACGCAAGTGTCCTCGTTCGCCCTGCTGACCCATCCAAGGTTCTCAGGCCGGGTGACTTTGTGTCAGTAGTTGTGTCTTCCCTATTATGTGTTATGGATTTCAGAATTTACCTTTAGAACGGACGGAATTGTATTTGGTGTTTAATCTAATATCGTCATTTCTAAATTTGCCAACCTTGGGTATGTTAATGTGTTAATACATGGCTGCAAGGCCCCTGTTTTTCTTGTCATAACGTAACATAAGTCTCTGTGGCTCTCCCTCCTGCAGCCCATCCTGCTGTCTCAGAGGCGCAGTCAGGCCTCAGTCAGCTATGCCCAGAGCCTGGCCGGAGCCCCAGAGACTCGTCTGACTACCCTGGACAACGGCTTCAGGGTTGCCTCTGAGGAGACTGGACATGCAACTTGCACTGTACGAGCCTGCTACCATCAAGTCTGAATGAAAAACATTCTCTGTGATTTACTAATGTAATGTAGCCCATCAATTCTCAAAAGCTGAAACATTGTATGGACTTCCTGGTCTCAGGTTGGACTGTGGATCAGTGCTGGTAGCCGCTATGAGACGGAGAAGAACAACGGTGCAGGCTTCTTCCTGGAGCACATGGCCTTCAAGGTATGGGTCCTCTTCAACCATGTGCTGTAATTGAACTGATGGTCCTGTCTAGGTCAATGGATACAGCCTGGCATTCAACCCATGCTAAGGATTTGCCAACTTTAGGTATTGTGAGTTCCTTTGGAACCAAAAAATCTTCCACCAGATGGAACGTATTTATCAGCTCTTCAACTTGCTCTGTTTTAATAAAATACAAAGAAAAAAGAATTCACCTTTTTATATTCTCCTCTTTTTCTCCAACCTCAGGGGACCAAGAAGCACACACAGACGACCCTTGAACAAGAGGTGGAGTCCATGGGTGCTCACCTGAGTGCGTACACCTCCAGGGAGCACACCGCATACTACATGAAGGCCCTGGCTAAGGACCTGCCTAAAGGTGAGACCACTAGGATGCCTTATGAAAGCTTCAATCAGCCCCCCCTCTCAATTCAGTGTTGGCTGACTGTAATCTGAATTCCATATTTATATAAAGACCTTGTTTTACATAGGAGTTCAGTAGCGTCATCACATTCAATGCTGCAGTGCCATGCTTGTGAACAGTGTCTTTGGTGCTCTTCGTGTCCCCAGCCGTGGAACTGCTGTCGGAGGTTGTGCAGAATTGCTCCTTGAGCGAGGCAGACGTGGAGCAGCAGAGGGCCATGGTGCTGCGGGAGCTGGAGGAGGTGGAGGGCAACCTGCAGGAGGTCTGCCTGGACCTGCTCCACACCACAGCCTTCCAGGGCACCCCCCTGGCCCAGAGTGTCCTCGGACCCTCTTCCAATGCTAGGTGGGCCTTGCACATGCTTGTATTCAGATATTTCAACGTGAACATTTAAACGCTCACATCCAAATTATGCACCGTTGGTTCACAATAAGGGGGCATGTCTTCCCTCATGTAAATGAATCCAAAGCCATAATACACTATGAAATCGGTGACGGCGCTGTCTGGTTTTCTCCAGGACTCTTTCCCGTCAGAACCTAGCCGAGTACCTCAGCGTCCACTACAAGGCCCCCCGCATGGTGCTGTCAGCGGCCGGAGGTACGATCGCTGTCCAATAGCCCCTCTTTATCGGACGGGTCGTGTGTCACGGGCCACAGGGTCAATCTTGGCGTCGATAGTCACGTGTCTGTATCGTGATTTTTTTTTGTGCAGGTGTGAACCACGAGGAGCTGGTGGGCTTGGCCAAGACTCACTTCAGCGGCGTGTCCTTCGAGTACGAGAACGACGCCGTCCCGGTGCTGGCGCCCTGCCGCTTCACCGGCAGCGAGGTGAGACGGGCTCGGGCCGGCGACCCGGCAGCAAGATGTCTTCACGGTCCCCTCCGTCGACCAGTCTTCATACTCACCCTGTCGCCCCCCAACTCTCGCCTCTTCAGATCCGCATGCGAGACGATGCCATGCCCCTGGCTCACGTGGCCATCGCCGTGGAGGGCGCCAAGGCCACCAGCCCGGACATCGTGCCTCTGATGGTGGCCAACTCCATCATCGGGAGCTATGACGTCATGTACGGCGGTGGCAAGGTGAGGAGAGCGGAGCCCTTTGTTGTCATGAGTTACACTATGGACACAGGATTGTGGGCATCGTGGACCAGTTGTAAAATGAGCATGAGCTCACACGTTCTTGCGAGCATGTATGCCCAATTCCTGTTCCTAACTTTTGCGGACACACTCGGTGCACACGTAGGAAAAACAGGATTTAAGCAGATCTTCTATCATCCCATCATTTCCACGTGGTCTGCTCTCTCCCTCTCAGAACATGAGCAGTCGTCTGGCTGCCATGGCCGCGGAGGAGAACTTCTGCCAACGCTTCCAGGCCTTCCACTCGTCCTACAGCGACACCGGCCTGATGGGCATTTACTTTGTGACTGACATGCACCACATTGAAGACATGATGCACTGGTCTCAGAACGCATGGTGAGCGATGCCTCCGAGAGACACACACGCACACAGAGAATGGTACAAGTAGTAGTGGTTCTGAGTGTTGTCGGACGTCTGTTGTGCAGGATGAATATGTGCACCACAGTGACAGAGAGTGATGTCGCCAGAGGCAAAAAGGCTCTGAAGGCTAGCCTGTTGGGACAGCTCAATGGTAAGTCGCGAGTCATTCTCTTTCCAACCCAAATCACTGCACGTGTTTCATTTCCCTCTCATTACACTTCCGGGAGTAAGCAAATCCTTGACTTGACCTTTTTTTTTTTCTTTTTTTAAGGAACAACTCCAATTTGCGACGACATCGGCAGACATATCCTGAACTACGGCCGTCGCATTCCTCTGGCCGAATGGGACGCCAGGATTAACGTGAGTCCACTTTCACTAAACTGTTGAAAGAATGTGTTGCTGCAGTCTCCTGCGTCCTGCGCTGACACTATCGTGAAAAGCTCAACGTGATGCTTTCCCAAGCCTCAGAACATGCATGTAAGACGGTCCTTCCTTCCCCCTTGTGGCTCCCTGCAGGCCGTGACTCCCAATATGGTGCGTGAGATCTGCTCCAAATACATCTACGACAAGTGTCCCGCCGTGGCGGCCGTCGGTCAGTTTGTCTCACACTTTGTTTTTGGGTTTTTTTGCATAGTTTTTTTTTTATTCGTATTACTTGTGAAAACCATCATATAAAATGTTGTTGAATCTGTCCCCCTCTCCCCCAGGCCCTGTTGAGCAGCTCCCCGACTACAACAGAACGCGCGCCTCCATGTACTGGCTGAGGTTCTAGGATGCCTGGCGTCGCCTGCATGGAGAGGCTCACCCATCCACCCAACCTCTCCCTCCACCCATCCACCCGGCCCCCTCTACCTCCTCATCATTCTCGCCGAACAGGCTCTGTGTTGCGAGATCTCGGTTGACACCTGGCGCAGGATTTTCAGGAGCTAAGGGAGGGGGGGGGTCCTTTTTGAATATGAAGCGATCGGTCTGCCGTTAAATCGGGACATGGTGGAACTAGTCATTGACGAGCAAACATCTATTTATGAATGGCTGTAACGATTTGTTTCTGTCCTCTATTGTACATAACAGAAGCTTTGATTCCCAACAAATAAAACCCTGTTCAACTTAGTTTTTGTCCATTGTCTATTATCTTCATTTGCTCAGCAGTCTTCTGGTGTGATTTGTGAAGTACGCTTGGGTTATTATATTAAAGCTCTTTTTCTTTTTTTGCCTGTCAATAGCGTGAAGTGTTTGTATGCATTTGCATTCATTTCTTGGCATGGGTTGCGCCAGTGGGAGCTGTAGCTTTTACTTTTATGAGCAAAGCTGTTCTACACAGGAAAATCTTGTTTTTCCAATCCAATGCATTTGTTGTTTCCAATGGATGACGACGACAAGTAGCTAAGTAAACACAATTACATCTTTGATTTTACAGATGAAAAAATATATCCAGAACCTACGTCACAACAGCAATCCACAAGACACTGTGTGACGCTGTGTGTGTATGTATATATATATATATATATATATATATATATATTGTATGTGTGGGTGTGTGTGTGTATGTGGGACTGGGGCTGGTCTATTTTGAGTGAGCTGATCCTTTGAGCTCACACTCGGAGTGCATTAGACCCAATGTGTACTCCATGTCGACAGTCCATGTCTCCCTCACCCCGACATTCCAGGTCATGCAGAGGGTACAGGGGCTCACAAGGCTGGATGTTGGCTTCATGCAACCCTTCGATGTGTTCACCCAAAGGGGTCACAGGGAGCGCGTTAAGCCGACCGCCGGCCTCGGGCGTCACCCAGTTCTCCCTGTGGATGCTGTGGATCATCCTGAGCAAACACAACCATTATCATTAATCAGATGAGGATCGGGTTTTGATGAGCGGCCGGAGGGTGCCTGCAGATGACGAAGACTCAAACGGCTGTTTGCTCTTCCTCGTCGTCTCTGTCCTCCTTTTTCCTGTTCCTGTCTCTGGCGCTCCGGGCGTGTTTCTCTGTCTCAGCCCTGTGCTGGAGTCTCCTCCTCCCTCTGCGTTTGTCTCCTGCTTTTAGAAACTTACATCATATGAGGCATCACGCAGTGTGTTATGCAGGGCCATTGTCGATCATGCAGCATATTGATGGTATTTGTTATTCAAGTATTGCTCAGTACTGTGATTCAGGTCAATCTCACACCCCAACTAGTCTAGTTAACTCTCTTTATGAGTTTACCTTGATATATGATATGTTGTTGTATGGTACAAGTATGTGTGCAGTACAAATATAATTTGTACTGCTATTGCTAAACTATGTTCTACGTTACTAATATATTTATATGTAAGGTATCATATAATTTGTTCATGTATATTTGGTAGAATCAAAACAAAAGACCCAAGTCATTAAGGTCGTCCAAAGCCATGACATCATCAGTAATTATTGTGTTAACTATTGCATGTATCCAATAACTAAATGCTTCAACTAGCGTCATGAAAGACTCAAACAAACCCAAGCCAACAAAACCCAAACCAATACTCCCCAGATCACCGTTCCTGATGACGGCTTTGATGACTACGTCTTTTTCTTTTATACACCATGAAAATGCATACTGATTTATTTTCGGAGCTTCTATTATAATTCATAATGGGCTGGCTATTGTTATTACAATCACATTATTTTTAGACAAAAAAAAAGTCATACACAACAACGAGCAGAGAGGAAATGAGATGAGACGAGATTGTGTGTGTGTATGTGCGTGTGCGCATGTGTATACGTGTGTGTGTGTGTGTGTGTGTGTGTGTGCGTGTGCGCATGTGTATATGTGTGTGTTTGCGTGTGCGCATGTGTATACATGTGTGTGTGAGTGTGTGTGTGTGCGTGTGCGCATTTGTATACATGTGAGTGTGAGTGTGTGTTTGTGTGTGTGTCGGGGGGGGTGGGGGGTAAGATGTTGAAGATAAACAGAGAGAGGCGAGCAAAGCGGATTTAGCTGTGTGATGCTGAAGAGGAGGACAAGTCAAGACGAGAGGAGAAGAGCAGAAGTCCAGTGGAGTTCCAGGCTGAGATCCAGGCAGGGGAGCAGAGTCACAGCGGTCCCATCGCAAGGTGCTGAAGAACCCTGAGAGAGGGCACATCACCGGAGAACACACCAAGAACTGCTGAAGAACCCTGAGAGAGGGCACATCACCGGAGAACACACCAAGACCTGCTGAAGAACCCTGAGAGAGGGCACATCACCGGAGAACACACCAAGACCTGCTGAAGAACCCTGAGTGAGGGCACATCACCGGAGAACACACCAAGACCTGCTGAAGAACCCTGAGGGGGGGAAAGTGCCTTTTTTTGGACAAGGTCTCAATCCACGGTGTTGACATTCAGTAAGTTACCTGCCAGTGACAGGACACCTTTTAATGATCTAAGCAGCATGGACCAAATATCTGAGAAATCTATGTCCATGGTATTATTATTGAGGACTCAAAATATGTGCATACAAGAATCGGCTGCATGATATTAGTATTTTTATCTTTTGAGTAACAATATCAAAAGTCTTATTTTTAATTAAGCTTGTATTTTGTCTGTTGTAGTGTACAAATAAAATAAGCTATTACCAATCTTTAAACTGGCCTTACAATTTTACGAAATCTACCAGTAGTCATCAGATAATGTTTATCAGCGTTTGCTCATTAGCTACAACCACTAAGTCCAACCTTATTATTCATAGAAATTAGAAAAATGTCACTTTTAAAACATCACCCTTGAATAAGTCACAATAATATGTTTAAAAGCGCTTCATGTCTTCAAACTTGTTGTGTGTCCCTGCAGAGTTGTGACGATGTGGAGCGTCCCCGTGTGGTTGTGTCTGCTCCTGCTGTTACCTCGGTGCGCCCAGGGCCAAGGCAGGAGCTCGGCCAGCGCCAGTGCGGATCACCGCACGCAGACGGACAGGCTTGCCGTCGACATCGTGAACCGCAGCGGCATGTTGAACGGGTTGTTTCCTCCAGAGTTCCACCCTGTGCTCCGCCAGGGACGAGCCCCGCCTCGCCTCGCCTCCCAACTCCCAAAGAGGGCCCAGCAGGGTTCCCGCTTTGCCCTCTCTCTCGATGTACCCACCAGCATCCTCAGTGTTCTCATGGACCTGGCCAAGAACCAGGACATGAGGACCAAGGCAGCTGCAAATGCCGAGCTGATGGCTCGCATCGGCTAGAGGGGCCCACCGGGGGCGCCGCAGAGCAAGGGAGGACGGGTTACCTTTGTTCGGGAAGGGATACAACAAGTATGGTTGTAAATGGTGTGGCTTGCTTTTTGTATTCATTTAGTATAGTTGATCTTTCTATGCCAGATAGATTGTGCCCAGACGGACAATGAATGGGAAATAATGATGTACAGTAGGCCTATACCTATATATTTAGAAATTTGTTTCAATCGAAATCGACACAAAAGAAGCAAAGTCAGATGAAGCTGGTCTTTTGTCTCTGCTGCAAATAAATAAAAAACTCATATGACACATGCTCAGGTCAGAAATAAAGATTTGATCTACATTTAATATGTATTTGTTGTGAATGTAGATCCATCTTTGGATAATTAATAGAAATGTTGACTTGAAATAAATCTCATATTGTAAACCATTGCTCTCTCTCTCTCTCTCTCTCTCTCTCTCTCTCTCTCTCTCTCTCTCTCTCTCTCTCTGTGGGGGGGGGGGGGGGGGGGGGGGGGGGGGGGGGGGGGGGGGGGGGGGGGGGGGGGGGGGGGGG
>JAOPUH010000025.1:14126461-14141920 GCA_027123175.1 Urophycis cirrata
TGTTGTTGTTGTTGTGAAGCGCATTGGGTCCTAGAAATGCGCTATACAAGACTGATTTATTATTATTATTATTATTAACATAGATACTACCTCGAGCACTGCCTAGATACTAGTTACTACCTCTCGAGTACTACCTGACCTCAGGGGTGGAAGAGGAGAGACTGACCCCAGGGGTTTGGCCTGCAGACGGCTCCAGGGCTCCCTCCTCATCTGAAAGACACGTCATCATTTGTATTGCTAGATGCTCATTGGCTGCACCACTACCACACTACGATAACACTGGAACACAGGAAGGTCTCATTCAGCTATCAGTCTACTCTACAGGTCACCATCATCTGGAGGTCTGTTTTCTACATGGGTTCCATGACGATGGATGCCAGCCCCTTCCATGGCTTTATGGAAGGGCTCACTGACCTGGGCTGAGGGGCAGGCTGCCGGCACTCGGCTCCTGGTTGGTCGTACGAGTGGAGCTCTCCTTCAAACAAGCGTCCCCAATGGCCAAAGTGTCTGTCCGTCCTGCCCTGCCATTGGCAGCAGTCTTACTTGTCTTATTGGAGGACGGAACACGAGGGCGTGGTCGGGACCGTTCTGGAACAGACAGCACCTTACACATGCGCACACACAATCACACACGCACAAATGCTTAATTTAAAAAATGCAATTTGCAGACAAGCATAGTCCTACATGAATAAAATAATACTACTATAGTTAGTACTACTACAGTACACACACAGTACACAACACAGTAACAACACTTCCACAAGAACCAAGAACTTCCAAGAACTTCCACACTCCTCACATAGTACCACAATACCAACACAGTCCTAACATAGTACTAGAGTACTAATCTCGGATCCAGCAGTCCGACTAACTTATAGCAGAACTTCTGAGGGGAGAGGGCACAGAACCTGGGCCGCAAACAAAAAACTGAAGGGGCAGAGTTACATCTTGTTTACCATTTCTTTATGAAGACATTCTAGGAAGGAAACTCAACACCAACACAGTGCTATTACAGTAGTCCTAACACATACTACAGTACATACTGACGCAGCTCTGGTCTTCCCCATTGTCGTGTGATTGGCTGGTGTCTTTGAGGAGTTGCGTGATGTCACGGTGCTCAATCGTGTGGAGGAGGAGTTGGGAGGGGCAGAGGCGGAGGGGGGAGGACCCCGCGGCCTGCTGGGTAATCCAGGCCTATAGAGCTGTTGTTCAGAAAACACATCATTCAGCACAGCATGGAAACTATACAGTGACAGCTTGGCATCTTGAATCCAGACTCTTATTCTATTGTGCCCGATATAGAGCTTTAGAGTGTACCAATCTGGTTTAACGGGCCATACCACTCTGGGCAATCAAACCATCGTAATCTCAACTGGTTTCTCTAAAAGATCTGTGGCCAATTTCATTTGTCAGAAAACTGCCAAAAGAGCATTTCACACAAACGTTCTCTTGCCCACAATGTTAACATCAGCAATATAGCACTTTGGTCTTCTGAATTGTATTCAGTATGAAGTTTGCCGGCAAAAAATTGTGTGTACAGTGTATTATATAATGTGTCAATAGATTGACTTACCTTGTCTACCCCAGATTTCTCTCCTGTTGAGAACAAGTGGACAGTGAGTTCTGGTCTCCAGAAATAACTGGTTACTAAAACAACTCCTGGTTCACAGAATACAATCAGTCGTCTGATTAAGAGTAGATGGAGACGTCTTGTGGTTGGTTGATTTCTCACCTTGATGCAGTAATACCAGCCGTGGCTTTCCGTTCTCGAGTTGGAGCAGCAACCCATCTCTGTTCACAAACAGAGGAACACAATGAGCCTCTAACCTCATACAGTATGCTCACTGTCTCCTTCATCTAACCTCTAACCTTGTCTAGTCTGCTCACTGTATCCTTCATCTAACCTCTAACCTTGTCTAGTCTGCTCACTGTCTCCTTCATCTAACCTCTAACCTTGTCTAGTCTGCTCACTGTCTCCTTCATCTAACCTTGTCTAGTCTGCTCACTGTCTCCTTCCTCTAACCTCTAACCTTGTGTAGTCTGCTCACTGTATCCTTCATCTAACCTTGTCTTGTCTGCTCACTGTATCCTTCATCTAACCTCTAACCTTGTGTAGTCTGCTCACTGTATCCTTCCTCTAATCGCTAACCTTGTCTAGTCTGCTCATTGTCTCCTTCATCTAACCTCTAACCTTGTCTAGTCTGCTCACTGTATCCTTCCTCTAACCTCTAACCTTGTCTAGTCTGCTCGCTGTATCCTTCCTCTAATCGCTAACCTTGTTGACTGCTCGCTGTATCCTTCCTCTAACCTCGAACCTTGTCTAGTCTGCTCACTGTATCCTTTATCTAACCTCTAACCTTGTCTAGACTGCTCACTGTCTCCTTCATCTCACGTTGTCTAGACTGCTCACTGTCTCCCTTCCGGTCATTCACATCATTAATCCCAGGAAATAGCTAATAATAATCGTACAAATAGAGAATCGAAAATTAGGACAAATATGAAAACAAAAATATAGTAAGAATGGAATAAACGTGAAATATAGGACAAATTTGCATAGATAAATAAAATTAACATACAAGAGACATACATATATGTACCTATGACTAAAATGTGGCTCAAATACTGGGATGTCGCACATTAAATTTAAATATGGACCTAGCACATTGTGTCATAACGAAGACGTCCGCAGTGCAGTACAGCTCGACACAAGGAACCGGATTTAGATGTTTAAACCTTTTATAGCCCAGGCTATGTTTTAAATGTCTTTTTGTTAAACCTTCAGCTGTCAATTCCGCGTAGGGGTTTATCTCTCTAATTACTAGCAAACACTAACTCACCCGAGGTTCATGTTTGCAGCAAAAGCTCATCTGGGCTGCACACTATGGAGCCGTAAATATCAAACTAAACCATAAAAAATAAACCTGCTTCTAATAATCCAAAACCACAATACTGTCATCACGTTTCCTCTCTTTTGTTTGTGTACATCGGTTGCCGTCAACGACCATTAACAGCTTATCTGATTGGTTACGCCACTGCATATGTGACACTAATGACCAATCACAACGTTTTTTACATCTGACGAAGAACCTGATCGGATTCACTGCAACTATGCGGCTGTCCGGTAGGGGGCAACAGAGGCGGACAGCTAGCTGTAGCACAGGCGCTGAGGCTAACAGCTAGCTGTAGTACTGGGAGCTGTCCTGTAGCACCGTTAGCTCCGACCGTTAGCTCCTCCATTCACTGGATCGGCTCTGATGTTTTTTTCTGCCAGTTATGAGGCAGCTTTGAGGGGCTGGGATAGGACAACTGTCCGGTTGACCACACACACTCTGACCGACTTCATTGCCTCATCCCGGGACAGTGAGCGGCGGAGGAGACGGTAGGTGGCCATTTGGACGGTTTATGACTGCGTAACATCACATTAGCAGAGCTGCTAGTGTTAGCTAGCAGCGCCAACTAAACGACAGGTATCATAAGTCCGTTAGCACACGTTTAAATACGGAAATGGACATCCAATACAGTCATCCCAGTAACTGCGACGGTTGGAAACTAATAGTTACTGAGTCGGTTTGCTCCGGAGACTTATTAGTTACGTTAGTCAGGGTGAGCTGGCTAGCTGTCAGGCTAAGGTCAAGCAGCTAGCCATATAGTTCCATGGTAGCCTAGGGGTTTCAGGAGCTGTCAGTGCAGTCAGCCTTGAGGCTGTCAGGGAGTCCGGGCCAGAGAAGTGTAGTGCAGTCAGCCTCTAGCTGTCAGGGAGCCCGGGCTAGAGAAGTGTAGTGCAGTCAGCCCGGGCTAGAGAAGTGTAGTGCAGTCAGCCCGGGCTAGAGAAGTGTAGTGCAGTCAGCCCTGATGCTGTCAGGTAACCTGGACTAGAGAAGTGTAGTGCAGTCATCACTAATGCTGTCAGATAGCCCGGGCTAGAGGAGTGTAGTCAACTGTAGCACTGATGCTGTATGGTAGCCCGGGCTACAGGAGTTCTGTTTGTTGAAAGAGGTCAGAGTTTTAAAAGCTCCTGTACATGTTGGACCTGAGAGTCCGGGAACTACACAAATCTGCGACCTCATGTTTTACTTGCTCTGGCATGTACACCTAGTCCCTCTCGCGTTCAGACCGATTTCCAGCATCCAGGTCTAATACGATGACTATACAGAGGTTCACACTATCGAAGCGTCTGTGACATGTTGTATTGCTTTGATTGGTTGAAGGTCTTTACAATTGGGCCTAGTGGCATTTTGGTCTACGCCTGTTGATAACGTCCCTTGGAAATTGAAAATGACCATGGAGGGTCTAGACTAATACACTTTTGCTAATTGGTCTGTCAGTGACAAGCTACCTGAGAGGTGATGTTATCTGTAAACTGTGGTCAAACAGACCCAAGCTCCTCACTGCCTTTATTACAATTTAGTCATTTCGCAGATCATTTGATAAAGATTTTCAGTAAATACATGATGTAATTTTAGAACAGGTAGGACAAGGGCATCTTGTTCTATGATGCTTGCAGGCAGACTGTGGACAGTGGCCATGGAACCAAGACCTTTCAGCTGGGAGTCCAACACCAAAACTATCACCAAGACTGCCCCTTACCAAGTTCTGGATGACAGCCAGTAGTCTGTACTGGTTCTGGAGGTGGTCCAGGAAAGCCAGTCTAAGTAGATCGGTAGTCTGGGTCCCCGAATGGTCTGGTACTAAGGGATTACCAGTTTTAAGGTTTACACTGACTGAACAGATGATGCTGTTGAGTGCCGAGTGTTTATACCTAGTTGGACGAACGGCATGTGTTGCTACACACTCTGCGGTTGGGGTGGGGCGGTAGCTTCTCTTGGCACTGGCTGGGGGTTCTTAGGATTCTATGTGTTCCTGACTAATCTAAAGTAACAACAACTAACAACTTTATATCATAATCTGTGTTAATAAATGGTTATAACAACCTTAGATCATAGTATATCACTAGTAGTAACAGCCTTATATCATAATCTTATCATATTTACCAGTAGCAGTACCAATAGCAGCCTTATATCTAGCCTATATTACCATACTAGTGATAACAGCCTTATATCAGTCTCTCATATTATCTCACTAGTAGTAACAGCCTTATGTCATAATCTTATCACATTTACCAGTAGCAGTAACAATAGCAGCCTTATATCTAGCCTATATTACCATACTAGTGATAACAGCCTCATATCATATCTCTCATATTATCTAACTCGTAATAAAAGCCTTATATCATAATCTCTCATATTAACCAACTAGTAATATCAGCCTTATATCATCGTCTTTCATATTAACTAAATAGTAATAACAGAGGGAGAGGGAATCCCAGGTGTGATCGAGCCATGGGTCATGGCTTCTATTTCAAACTTCAAATTATCACGTAAAACATGATACCTGCAGTGTAGATTCGACACAGCATCTAGGATAGAAGATACAGGTTACTGGCTAGCAAGGCAGCTAGCTGTCTGCTAGCCACCTAGTGCTACCAAGGATGTCCGTACTACTCTAAGCTGATTGGCTGGGGAGGTCAAGGTCTGTCTGATGGAACATGATTAACGATTAACTTGTTGTTGTTGTTCAGCATGGTCATGGGGAGGACACACCTGAACCTGTACTCTCAGCTGTGCCCTCTATCAGCTACCAGTCATTCAGCTCTTCTCATTGGTCATTTTCTGTTCTTCTACTCACGTAGCTACCACACATTCAAAACGGTCACTACTAGCCTACAGTCCACCCGGCTCTCATGGTTAAATATTGTAATTATAGGTTGGTATGTTTGAATATTGTCATCATAGTGTAATATGTTTACATTGTAGTTCTAGGTTTGTGTTCAAATATTGTAATCATAGTTCCATGTGTTTCCATTGTCGGTCTAGGTTTGTGTTTAAATATTGTAAACATAGTGCTATGTGTTTACATTGAGTTTATGTTTAAATATTGTAATTATAGTGCCATGTTTGTGTGTTTAAATGTTGTAAAATGGAATGGATTGTTATTTATCTTGTCTACACCTCGGAGATCATGTATTTCCACGAGCATCACTTGTTGTAATACTTTATAGTTATATTTATACATAACATATATATAAAAAACTTTTTCAATACATAAGTGTCAAGTATAAAAAAAATTCTCCACTTTAGTATGTAATTTTTCTACCTAAAATCTGTCTTGATCTTATAAGGTAGTTTAACATGGTTTATTAATATGTGGTAGTTTAATGTAGTTTAATAAATGTGGTTTAACAAGGTGTCATCTTTTATCTCTTAGGTAGTCCTAACTCAGACTGGTCAACAACCCCCGCCGTCCACCCTTCCGTTGTGATTGGCTACCCGTGCTGTCGTGCAGTGGATTGGCGCGCTTTGATAGAAGGCTGGGAGAGGTGGCCGTCGGGCTGGCTCCGCCTCCGCCCGGGGCCAGCGTGCGTTCCCAGCAGGCTGTGGTGCCGTGTCCCCCCCCCTCCCCCCCGCCGAGGACCAGAGCTAACGCCCAGGGTAGCTAACACTTAGCGTCATATCACAGTCTGCTAGAGCTAACGCTCAGGGTAGTTAACACTAAGGATCAGAACACAGTCTGCTAAAGCTAACGGCCCAGGGTAGCTTACACTTAACATCAACACAGTCTGCTAGAGCTAAGGCCCAATGTAGCTAACACTTAGCATCTCAGTAGTCTGCTTGTGCTTATGCCCAGGGTAGCTAATGCATAGCATTACAAAACAGTCTGCCAGAGCTAACGCTCATGGTAGCTAACACTAAGCATCACAACATGGTCTGTTAGAATGCCCCGGGTATCTCACACTTGACCTGTAAACACAGTCTGCTACAGCTAAGGCCCATGGTAGCTAACAATTAGCATGGCGGCACAATATGCTAGAGCTAATGCCCAGGGTAGCCAAAACTTTCATCTTAACAGTCTGCTAGTGCTAATGCCCAGGGTAGCAACACTTAGCATCTCTACACAATCTACTAGTGCTAATGCCCAGGGTAAGTAACACTTAGCATCACAAGTCTGCTAGTGCTTATAACCAGGGTAGCTAACACTTAGCATCACAAAACAGTCTTCTAGGGCTAACACCCATTGAAGCTAACACCTAGCATCGCAACACAGTCTGCGATATCTTACACCCAGGGTAGCTAACATTTAGCATCTCGACACAGTTTGCTAGACCTTATGCCTAGGGTAGCAAAAACTTAGCATCTGAACACAGTCTGCTAGAGCTAGCACTCAATTGCATCTGTGTGTGGGCTACTGCTAAAGCTACCTGTCTCACAGCAGGAGGTGCAGTACGTGCAGGAGCCATGTGCCTCCCTCAGGCCAACAACATGGAGACCAAGTTGCAGGGGGGCGGGGCTTCACTGGGGGGCGGGGCTTCTCTGGCACCGAGAGGAGGTGTTTCCCTGGAGCCCTTCGTCCATCAGGTAATATCATCTAAAATAGGTTATATAGATCATATATATCATGTAAAGTAGGTAATATGGTTAATATTATATATAACATAGGTAATATAGTCAATGTTTTTCAAGCAGTAAGCAGGATTTTATTCTTGAAATAGTCACATTTACAATAATAGAAAAAATATAAATAATTGAAAATAAATAGATTTTTCAGTAAATATAGTATTATAGTTTGTTTAAAAAAACATGATGCTTTGTGCATTCTACCACATGTTTTTCACTGTTTCCCACTGGTCGTGGCCTTCTTGCAGTTATAATTGTATATAAAGAGAGCGCTGGCTGTCTTTGCTCAGCCACTGCATGTGTCTTATCTTTTACACATGAGCTGATCCATGAAAGCTCTGGATGACAATTTAGTGGTACACCTAAAGTCAAAGGTTGGCAACCACAGATATTTTAATTAGCTCAGTCCAACTTTTATGTCTAGTTTATCTGCTTGTTTTTATAGATATATTGAAGGGGTTCTGGCATACTTTGGATGGCCTGTGACTAGCTTGTGAAGCAGTAGTTCAGATGAGTGAAAATCCTAGAATGTATAAATGCCTTGGCAGCCTCTGTAGACGTGTGATTTCTGATGGATCAGAATATGCAAGATTGAACTTGGAAGATTGAACCCTTTAACAGGTTTTTCAACATATGAGTTTGGAGTCAATTTATACCCCAAAGTATTTTAATTCACTCACAACCTTGTTCACCTGCTTCAAGTATGTCAGGGTCACTGTAGCGCAGTCTGCGTGGTATCTTGGTTTTGACTTATGCCACTGACTTAAACTTAACCTTCTTGTGAAAACCAATGTACTCACAAGGAGGCAGGAATGGCTTAAACAAGGGTTTATTTGCGGATTGTTTACAGCTTCATACAAGGTGATCCAACTTTACCTCTCAGTCTGGCCCATTACTGGATGTTGATGTATAGACTGAATAGGAGTGGACCAAGAATAGATCCTTGTGGTACACCAGTAGCCAACTGCAATGACTTGGATCGATTAATTAAAACTTTACGGAAACTGATTGATCCCGGTTAGTAAGGTATGATGATTCCACCCATTTCAAGGCACCTTTAGACAAGTTCAATTTACATGGCTTAGAAAGAAGATCTTTGTATTGAAATTGTTTTCCTGAGATCAAGAAACACAGCACCTATAACATTCCCCCCCAAATCAAGTCGGGATTTATTTTTCTCTAAAAAGAGACAATTAGCCAGCTTTCTGGAGGATTTGGCTCCAAAGCCCAGTACCATCGGGTGGGTCGGTAACAATGCTGTTACCGAGATGGAAAATTATC
Source organism: Urophycis cirrata (assembly GCA_027123175.1). Lineage (NCBI taxonomy): Eukaryota > Metazoa > Chordata > Actinopteri > Gadiformes > Phycidae > Urophycis > Urophycis cirrata. The sequence goes on from JAOPUH010000025.1 coordinate 14,135,194, forward strand.
TGCTCAGCTACCCATTTCTCAGCAGCTTTGGATACTGTCTGGAGAATGCTGATTGGCATAAAAATACATATGGAAAATGGGTCACCAGATTTGAAGATTGGAGTGACAATAGCAGATTTTGAGCCATTTGGGAACTGCCCTGGGGATGTTGAGAAGTTAATGATAGAATAATTAGATTAGCTATTGCTGAACCAAAGTCTTTCAGCAGAGTTGTATCCATCCTAAACACATATTTTGCCCTTTAAGGTTTGTGAGACCTTATCATTTTCATGGCTTCTGGCTCAGAATTTTTTTTTTTTTTAACGGGAAATACATGTTCAACTATAATAGAGTTGCTGGGTAGACTCAGTCCTGGTTAACTAGGAATGCCTGGGCAGTATCAGCCACCGAGTCAACTAAGTGGTGATTGAAAGACTCTGCTATTTCAACTAAGGAGGTTCTTTTTCCTTTTCTATTCTCCTTCACTACCATCTGCTTTCTTATAGCGTAATGAGACTTGTCATGTTGTGGTTTTTGATTGCACTTTTTAAATCAAGGTCTCGCATTTTCAATCAATTTTAAAAGGTCATAATTTATCTGAGAAAGACTTTTCCTACTTTTCCTTGCCCTATGTACAACATTGTGAGTAATGTCTGTGATGATGTTCTGTATTTTGATAGCGAATATCAGACAATCCTGTTCCAGGTTAGCCACCGCCAGTAACTCATTCCAATTTTTAAATGAGATTATTCCATTAGGTTAGCTGGCAGCAGAGGGTTTAAATTGCATCCTATACAGAATCCCGGCCAGTATGATTAGGTTCTGACCAGACAGTCCCGTTAGCTTATTAAATGATTTTAAGATTCTCTCAGGTATGTTGCTAAAAGCAACATCTAGCATGCTGGCAGATTTAGTTATTCTTGTGGGCCCTTGAATCCAGTCCAGCACGTCTGTAATACATTTCTGGTTTTTCCAATTTAGTTCCTCCTCCCAATTTATGTTGAGGTCACCCATAATTATGACCGCTTTTCAACATAGATTAGGGGGTTCTGAAAATTGCAATGAGGATGATATGTTTTATGGTGATATCTAGATTTAGACCTCAACATGACAGTTGAAAATAAATTTAGAGAGAGAGAGAGGACCTTTCGGTCTTTATGTGTCATTCTCAGTAGTTTTATTTAATTTTTTTTAGATATGAGAACAAAATTTGTTCTCTGCATTTGACCCATCCTATGGTACATAGGAGCAGTTTCAGCAAATTTGACATAGATTATGACCCCACCTGCCTTTACCTTATTATAAATATAATAATATCCAACCCGGCAAATGTGCTGAAGGTGAACATTCATTGTACCAGGTTTCACTTAACTTTATGCTATGTATGTGCAAGTATCCACACAATATGCCCTATTGCTTTGCCTTAGGCTCCAGTAATAACCTTTAATTAGTAACTGTCTTTCCTTTTCCATTTTGTAGCTACATTTATTGGCTTCAGCTTCATAAGCTTTATAGGGTCGTTCAAAGCATGGCTCAGAGTCTCTTTGTTGTGTCGCATTGATTTTGATGGTCAAGACCTCTTTGTAGCTTGCTGTTGGATGATTGTCGTGGCCTCGTGTCATCTAGGCATTCACTGTAGTAGAATGTAGTAGGAGGCCGGCTTCCAGGCCCAGCACCGTTCCACACACATATTCAAGGTAATACAATATATACAATATGATGGCTTTTTGCCCTCTAAAGGTATTTAATACATTGCCCATGTGCAGTCTATTAAACTGATCTGTTTACACATTATGGAACATTGGTGTTGTAAAATGTAAAACAAAAAGGATCTTAACAAAATCTTTGCATGTAAACAAACTGTGTGTGTGTGTGTGTGTGTGTGTGTGTGTGTGTGTGTGCGTGCGTGTGTGCGCGCAGGTAGGCGGTCACACCAGCATGATGCGCTACGATGACCACACGGTGTGTAAACCTCTGATCAGCAGAGAGCAGCGCTTCTACGAGTCCCTTCCCCCCGAGATGAAAGAGTTCACGCCTGAATACAAAGGTAATCTGGATCAGGTCAATATCTGTGACTGCTGATGTTCCACTGCTATGTTCTAGTGCAACATGTTGCACTAATATGTCACCACTGCTGTGTTGCAGGCGTGGTGCTGGTGTGTTTTGAAGGGGACTCTGATGGCTACATCAACCTCGTGGCCTACCCCTACGTGGAGAGTTGCTCAGAGGGCGCGGGGGAGCACGAGGAGAGAGAGTTCCCTGAGAGGGAGCAGCCCAGGAGGAAACAGTCCCGCCGAAGCCTTCACCGCTCCTCCTCCTCTTCAGAATACAAGGAGGAGCGGGCAGACCGAAGGGAGGTGCTGGAGAGCGACTCCACCGAGAGGTAAGGGGTCATTTTATCTTTATCTTTATTTATATTTTATTGTTTCATTTTATCAGGTTAGTCCCTTGAGATTTTAGGGCAGCAGTACATGTTACAACATGGAAAAAACACAACATGCAACAGAGCATAAGAAGAGTGTTGTTTTAGCTACAATTTCCAGTTTGTGCATAGTTTGTGCTTGTTTTACAGTGGATTTAAATTCACAGTGATCAGGTCCTGTTGCTTAAAATCCTTCTGCTGGCTATTCCACGCAGTGGGGGCTAACTTAAGGATGCTAACTGGAGGTTAGCTTAAGGATGCTAACTGGAGGTTAGCTTAAGGATGCTAACTGGAGGTTAGCTTAAGGATGCTAGCCTGATGGTGTAAGCTTGAGGGTGTTTCCATCAGGATGTTAGCTTGAGGGTGTTTCCATCAGGATGTTAGCTTGAGGGTGTTTCCATCAGGATGTTAGCTTGAGGGTGTTAGCATCAGGATGTTACTATTAGCGTGTTCGCCAGAGGGCATTAGCTCGAGAGTGTTTGCTGGAGGATGTTGGCTTGAGGTTATTAGCTTGAGAATGTTCTCTTTAGAGTAGAAGCTTTAAACCCCGGACCCACCGGGCCACAGATCGGCCGGCGGTGAGTCTGTGATTTTCCTCTGCGTATCTCACACCGTTGGCACCAGTCGGCCCTCGCCTGTGGTTTTTCGTCCGATTCAGCATGTTGAATCAGGGAAGGAGGCCGTCAGTGAGAGAAATCCCTCTGATTGGCTGTTCAGCTTAAGCGAATCAATGCATTAGAAGAGAAACTGAGGTTAGCAAAGCAGCAAACAACCTCGCCAAGAGGGCATGCCCAAAACTTAATTTCACTTGATCATTCAGCATTTTCACATTCTCCATTAGAAGTAGCTATATGACGAAAACCGTCTGAGCGAGAGTGGTTTGAAATGGTAGACAATGAATTCATCTCTGAGTTCATGATGACCTCCCCTGTGGGAACCCACCTTTTCAAGATAAAACAATACAAACAAGCATTTATTGTGCCATTGAAGTGCTGTCTTACATATTTGAACATGTGTAATAGGACATGAAAACATTTGGTCTGTGCTCTGCTCCCTGGTCCTGACCCAGTTCCAGGGGCATAGTCTTCTCGTTCTCGTTAATCTAATCGGGTCTTTCTGTCCTCCCAGCCTGGCGGACCTGAAGAGCCCCAGGCTGGAGCTCCACATCCACTCAGAGGTTCCCTTCCAGATGCTGGATGGGAACAGCGGCTTGGGCTCAGAGAAGATCAGCCACAACCCCTGGAGCCTACGCTGCCACAAGCAGCAGCTCAGCCGCATGCGGTCCCAGTCCAAGGACCGACGGCTCTACAGTATCCTCCCTCTGGAAACACTGCATAACCTAACCTCTACCTAACCCTAACCTCTCACCATTTACCTACCACTTCCAGTCTTACCTTAACCCTTAAGCACTACCTCACCTTAACACCTTCAAAAGGTGTCTTTAAGGTAGCTTTTCAATATCTCTATTGATGAGCACCTTGATCATGCAAGCATCAACAACAACCAGAACAACAACAGAGTAATGAGAGCTGAATGTTTCCTTGTACTGTGTTGAAGACCTGCTGTCGCCATGATGGGCACCTTGTTGTTCCTTAGCGCTCCACAGAGTTCCTGCTGCTGGAGAACGTGGTACATCACTTCCTGTACCCCTGCATCCTGGACCTGAAGATGGGGACGCGGCAGCACGGTGATGACGCCTCTGAGGAGAAGGCTGCCAGACAAATGAGGAAGTGTCAGCAGAGTACCTCCGCCAGCCTGGGGGTCCGGCTCTGTGGCATGCAGGTACTATCTAATACTACCATAGCACTACTGGTCACATTGCTATAGTATGACGAGTACTACTAATAATGATAACTTCCACTAGCCTTTTTCTTTGTGTGTATTTTTTCTTCACAAGCTCTTTCGCAGCACTAGTGCTGCGCTTTCTACTACATAACTACTGAGCTCTGCTGTAATCAAGTCGGACTCGAACCAAGAGTGGATCCTCATCACAACATTTGACTTGTTATATTATAGTTTTTACTTTTTGAAGCGATATTTAAATAAAACATGTGTTTCAACCAAGCGAACCTTTTCAGAAATTCAATGGGGAGAAATACAACAACGTCAACTAAATATCCACGTCGCAAACAGCCTTATTGGTCAAGATTCAAGTGCTTGAATCTTGAATTTCCAAATGTTGCATGGTACTATTACATTCTTTTGGAAGAACCCTGGAGTGGTGCTTGTACGAAGCTGGCACGAAGTTGGGCGTGAACAGTGACATACAACATATGCGTCGGAAAAATGTTTAGCCCTGTGACACCAGTGTCATCAGTTTCAACACAACAATGGCGGAAGAACAAGGAACACTGTGGTCTGATGCGCTGCACATTTTAGGATCTCTTCAATCGTGAATAAAGTTGATCAGCTGTTTCCTGGTTCTAAAACTCGCGGCTGTGGGTTGCACAACAGTGCACGTCATCGACACCTCCGCCACTCTCACGCAATTGCCGGGTTATCGGCGGCTTGGATTTACATAGCAATGGAGGTGGCAAATAGTGTACCCTCTTAGGCGTGATATTGCCAGGCCAAAATTGACCCCCAATTTACCGCGATCTGTCTAGATTCTCGAACCTAGCCGCAAAAAAGATTGGGGTTAGGTTGCTGTCCTGTAAAAGACGCCTTCTGTCTCCAGGTGATACAGGTACCACTTAGTAACACAGTCACTATAGTACTATGTTTCTTGTCTCCAGGTGTACCAGGTGGATACAGGCCACTACCTGTGTAGGAACAAGTACTACGGCCGGAGCCTGACGATGGAGGGCTTCCGCCACGCCCTCTACCAGTACATGCACAACGGACTGGGCCTCAGGCGCGACCTCTTTGAACCAATCCTCAGCAAGCTGGGCAGCCTGAAGGCAGTTCTGGAGGGACAGACGTCCTACCGCTTCTACTCCTCGTCGCTGCTCATCATCTATGAGGGGAAGGTGAGTCCTGCGCCAACCTGTGTATCTCGCCGCTCCTTAACATCTCATCCTGAATTAATGCCCTGTCATTCATTAATATTGCATCCTTAACTGATATTTCATCGTTAAAGTGGGAAATGTCAACCTGACTCAAGTTATATTCTATATTCTCTATGATGGAAAAAATATCCCCCAAGGGATATTTATGCATCAAGGAGAGTTTAGATTGTAATGACACGAGGGACGTTTCCTCTTTGGCAAAAGACACGCCCTTTTAGAGGACATACAGTACATTAAGGGGGCGTTATAGTCCCACAGGATTACACTGCAGCCTGTTTTGTAGATTATGGCTGCATTATGACTGCACCGACCAGTCTTGTGCAGCGAAAATCTGGAAGTTATCCTTTAATATCTCATCACTACTTAATATCTCATCATTACTTAATATCTCATCATTAATTCACATCTCATTGATTTTGCTTGGTAGGAAGCCGAGGGTGCAGCAGTGTCCATCACTGAGCAGCATAAGGTTCCCCAACCTCCTCCAGACCCACACAGTGGCCCCCAGGTTCAACCTCCTCCAGACCCACACAGTGGCCCCCAGGTTCAACCTCCTCCAAATCCACTCAGTGGCCCCCAGGTTCAACCTGCTCCAGACCCACACAGTGGCCCCTGGCCCCAACCTCCTCCAGACCCACACAGTGGCCCCCAAATTCAACCTCCTCCAGACCCACACAGTGGCCCCTGGCCCCAACCTCCTCCAGACCCACACAGTCGCCCCCAGGTTCAACCTCCTTCAGACCCACACAGTGGCCCCTGGCCCCAACCTCCTCCAGACCCACTAGTTGGTCCCCGGGTTCAACCTCCAGAGCATGGCCAACCTCAGATGTCTTCCTGTCCAGAGGACATCTCCATGATCACAGAGCGGGCGGGGCCAGGGATGAGATTACCAGTAGAGATGATACCTGCACAGCCCCCTCCACCTCGGATCGTCCCCTGCACAGCCTCAAACTGTAACGCCCCTCCCCCAAGCCACCCCTCCCCTGCACAGCCCCCAGAAGCCCCTCCCCCAAGCCGCCCCCCCACACAGTCCCCAGAAGCCCCTCCCCCCAGCAACCCCTCCTCCACATTTTGCCCTGGAGCCCCTCCCACAAGCCATCCTTCTCACACACCTCGCCCAGAAGCCCCTCCCCCCAGCCTTCCCTCATCCACACCGCGCACAGAAGCCCCTCCTCCCAGCCATCCCTCCCCCACACCGCGCCCAGATGCCCCTCCACCCCCCCCCCCCCCCCCCCACCCCCCCCCCCCCCCCCCCCCCCCCCCCCCCCCCCCCCCCCCCCGCCCCCCTCCTCCCCCACCCCCCCCCCGGCTCCCCCCG
>JAOPUH010000025.1:14191057-14203704 GCA_027123175.1 Urophycis cirrata
CCCCCCCCCCCCCCCCCCCCCCCCCCCCCCCCCCCCCCCCCCCCCCCCCCCCCCCCCCCCCCCCGCGACACCCCTTTGGTTCACATTAGCGTTGGTGTCTTCTATTCTTAGGCCCACGTAAATCCTCAGGAGGCGTGGTCTAAGAATGACTGTGATGGCATGTGCGCTCTCTTTTTGCACATTTCATCCCCTTCACTCCATTCACTCCATGAATGAACACATTTTCACATACGCCTGCAGCTAATGGGATATATTTTGTCAAAGTGTTTTGGAGGAATACTATGTTGTACCAACCTGGTAGCAGAATTCTAACTAAACATTATTTGAGCACCAGCAACACTCTTAAGGTGACGCGTCATCCTGTTTCATAAAATGGTGTGAATTCTGCCAACCTCTTGGAAAATAACAATGGCACATATGTTGTCTTGTCGGATGCCAGCACAATTACAGGTTGAGACTCGATCGCGGTCTTTCATCTGATCATTTTATTTTTGTGGTCATGCATTCCCATCTGAGTGTGGTCAAGCTGAACACAGGTCATGTTCCCAGCACTGGTAGCTAGCACCTTTCTGATAATCGACCTTTTCCAACATACCATTATTGCTAAGGATGTTCTTTATTTGTTGGTGTTTAGCATCATTTTACATTGTCAATGTATTTTTTGTAGCAAATCGTTTTACAGCAATTGAATAGATTGTACTTTTATTTTGTCCTTTGTTAAGACGTTTAACTGCTGTCATGAGTGCCTTCTGTGAAATAATAGCGGCGGATATCGCAGTGTGCCTTTTTGGCTTGTTTCAGTCTACATTCTGTAGGGCAATGTAGTGTTCGGTACCCTTAATTATTGCTGTGTATAACCTCTGGAACAAGTTGTGTGTCCTTTGATACTTGCTTAAGTACGCCATGTGTCCCTATGAATAAACAAAAGAGGATATATGGAGATTCATGGTGTCTTGTGTCTTGGTATATCTTTTTAGCAAAAATTATTCCAGGTTTCCCTGATTAAAAGTCAAAACCTTGCGAGTGTGATCACTTGGTACTTTTTTTGGTAAGAGTAGCATGGCTAAAACTGAATTAATCTCACCACTTGTATTTACTTGCATTGCAAGCTGGCACATTCTTCTGAAAAGGATGTCTCTGCAGTAAGTAAGACACTCTAATAATCAAAGATCCAAGAAAAATGATCATCTTCCCTTCACCCCATGATTATCCTGAATAGATACTTCTATGGTTATTTATGCCTATATCATACACTGACCAAGGTTAACTTGAATGCAAGGAATCTGCTGATGTTTTGGTATACACTTAGGATGTTTTCACATCAGGTGAGCAGACCCAATGCCTTACCTATTTGTAATCACAACTTCAGCCATTTCATAATAACTAACAATCCGTCGGGTCAAACTCCAAACCAACAAACGATGAATCTAAAATCATCTTTTTGTACTAATGTATTGTAAGTCAATACTGTTGACGATCCCATAATTTCCTCCTGATGGTTGAAAGAAATTCACACATGTGTCCTTGCAGGGCATAAAGAGTGGCTGTTGGCGTTGATTCATTCACAAGTGATTTTAAATGTTGAAGGTGGAGATGGGAATCCATTGTGGAGCATACTCAGAACCACCCCTCTTACATGATGATTTGTTTTGTAGATAATGTGCACAATTAGAGGGTTACTAACACCTTTTCTTCTTTTCTTACAGGTTCGGCTGGGCTTGTCAGGCCACACTGACCTCTACTTATTGAACGATATGGATGTTAACTCCGTGTCTGAACAATAGGGAGAGATGTAGCAGTACTCTCTGCAGCATCACCAGCTACTACTTTATAGGCGTGGGTGAGGGCGAGAGGGGGTAAAATGATAGCCATTTACCACAAGACCTTTTTAAATGAAGAATGTGCCTTACGGATTCCCAACCATCCATCCAGCCACATTACCACTTAGTCCTGCTGAAGTGGAGCCTATCCCCAGTTAACTCTAGGCGGGAAGCTTACCGGGCCCATTGCAGTCCTACGTGCAATTTAGGTGTTTACAATCAGCCTAACCCTTGTGTCTTTGGAGGAGGGAGGAAACCAGGGTGTCCACTGGTCACCCACAACCGAGAGGAACCCAAGAGAAAAGATCAAACTCCACTCACCGTCACGCATGATGCTGGCCGGGAGTCAAACTCGGCTCTCTGCAGCTGTGAACCAAAAGCACATCCAGATCACGCCGCAGAGAAAAAGTTGATCAGAATTCTTGTGCCGCATGTTTCATTTTCAGTCTGTAATATCGTCACGTTGTTTGTCCATTGTGATGGATATAACGGATATTGTGTGAGGTGCGTATGAATGAACTGTACAACAAAGCCATGTTTTTTGAACATCCAAATATGGGCATCTTTCACGCAGTCTGAATCAATCTGCAGACAAATGAATCTGCATCACATGGTAAATTGAATAGAAATACTTTATTGATCCCAAGCTGGGAAATTATGGAGAAATACTAAAATCACTTCATATCATAAATCACTTAATTCATCATAACCGTCAATAATCACAATGAACATTTTGTGTTCAGCAGACCAGCGTTTTCTTTCTTTCGTATTCTCAATGTAAACAAGGGGAGACATGTGATTAATTACTTTAAACAAAAGATGAAGTTGTTTATAATATTTCACATGTACTATTCAACAAAGGCTGTATTTCACGTGACATTTTTTCCTCATCGTTCTGACCAAAATGATACATTTTATTTGTCAAATCATGTAATTAATTTTAAATGCAATTTTCTGCAATTATCTTTTTATAAAAAAAACTTTATTTTTATGTGAAATATGTTTTAAGCAACTATATCGGCCTTTTTAAGTACATTTTAAAATCAATTGGGTTTAGCAGGTAGCAATAGCTACATTTCTAAGGAATTGTTAAAAAAAAATCTCAATTGTATAAGCCCAGTGGGAGTGCATTTTTAGGGAATGTATTTTTTTTGTTATTAATGCGTTTCCATTTCTAGTTACAATTTTGTATTCATTCCAGTTGTGTTGATACTTTTCCTTGTGTTTTTTCTTTGTGTTTTTTTTTTTTTTACAGTCAAAGTTAAGTGTAAATTATCAGGACCCCCCCAAGAAAAGAAAAAAGAATGGACATGGGAAGTGGGTGGTGCCTATACACAGTACAGAGATCTCCATTAGATCTCCATTAAGAAGAATTCACAATGTCACCCCTTGGATGATTTGTCTGCACCTGCTGTTGTTTTGAATTAAGTTAATGGAATTTTACAGATGTTTTGTACAAATGTTGGCCAAATAATTTATTATATAATATAATATAAAAACAAGGGTCTTCAGATATTTATCAATTTATTACATTTCCAGTTGAGAAAGTTTGCATTTGAACTGAACTTTATGTGTGCAGAAATGAACACGAGAAGCCTTCTGTTGTTGACAATGAATTGGATTGATAAGGTGTAGCAACCAAGCAACATGATATATAACAATATTAACATTATGGCAAGAGGTACTGAGTGTTTTAACTCAGTTTTGTATAAGATTTAAATTATTAGCCTAAGGTCAGTGGAATTTCTTGTAGGCTAATATTTCGTTTTTTCAGAACAATATTTTTTTTTATTCTAATAAGGGTCATTATTTATCAATAATAAATTAATTACATTTTAAAATGTTTTATTTAACATTTTTATTGATGAAGAAATCCCACCATATTCAACTTTTTGAAAAATCAATTTACAGATACTTACAAAATGTGAAACGTGCATAAAACCAGCAATACAAATGAAAAGACATCCCAAATAAAACCAAATATTTGTACAGCATCGTATCGTTTTTTTTTCATTATTGCATTGACTGGCATAACGACTACAACGCTTAATGTAATAATGTGTTTTGGTTGGTTTTGATTTGGGGTACATTTGAGCCAAACTTTACAGCATAGGAGCATGGCACCAGCATCATTCATTTTAAATATGTAGTAAATGTATGATGTTATGACATTCGAGCAATTCATATTTTTTAAAGACGCGATAAAAACGGGAATCTGCCTCTACAATGTTTTTTCTTCATTTTTTTCATTTCATTTGTAGGGGCTCCTTCGGGACACACATCCCGTCCACACGGGGGCGCTGCGATGTGTCCTGACTCATTTCTGGCACCTCTTTCTCCACGGCTTCTCTTGCTCGCATCATCGCTGTCTACGTCACCACATTTAGCCGAATGTGATGTAAAAGCGTGTAATACACTTCTAGCTGTGTTTTCTTTTGATATACGGCGAAAACTCGTAAGTTACCTCCCTGATATTGTTGACATAGCTTAGTTTACATCGCTCATGTGAACATTTACAAATATATATGTTCTACAGAATGTTCTTGAAGAACACTTCTGTGTACACTGATGGCAATCAACTATATGGCTTGGAAATAGATATAAAGGTGCTCCATATAATTATAAATAACCGTTATCGATTTCCCCAGCTCCCTGATTCAGATGCAAGATGAGGAGCGCACACCTGGTGCTCTGTGTTGTCGCTAGGACGTACCTGCTGCTGTGGCTTCTCGGGACCCTCGCCGAAGGAGCTCGGCAGGGGCAGGACATCAAATGTGGAGGTAGATGTTGATGCCAGAAACGCCACAGAGAGGCTCGTTGGTCTGTATCCCCCCCAGGCTCACGTTTTCATTGTCATCTCGTGTCATCCAAAGCGTGCCGGGCCCTAGTAGATGAGATGGAGTGGGCCATCTCCCAGGTAGACCCAAAGAAAACCATCCAGACGGGATCCTACAGGATTAACCCTGATGGCAGCCAGTCCATTAAAGAGGTAAGGTTACACAGGTAAAGAGCTCTTCTACCAGACCTCGAATCGCCTCAAATGTTAGCTCATGAATGTGTGAATGTGATGTTAGGGGTTGAGCCTCAAGGCAAACGCTGGTTTCCACCAGAGCAGGTCAATTGTTAAAAAAATATTTACAACTACATCTAGCTTCATGTTTTGAGATAGATATCGCGATTTAATGAAAACAGGCCAGACAGGCATGACAACGGCTAGCATGTACATTTGCAAAGATAGCTGGCCTCCGGAGATCTACACCGATTCAGAATTTGTGTTTGACACTGATTTATTCACCGATTCCACATACCTTGATACTTTTCATATTTCTTACCAACAGATTCCTTTGGCGCGCTCTGAAGGACATCTCCTGGAGTTGATGGAGAATGTGTGTGAGAGGATGAGAGACTACGGGGAGCGGGTGGACCCCAGCGCGAGCAGGAAGACCTATGTCAGGGTTGCATCAAGAAATGGAGAACCCATGGACCTCTCGGAGGCCAAACTGGATTCTACAGTTACGTCCAGTCTTAAGTTTGCGGTGAGTAGGCCTACTTTTCATCAGATGGCGTTTATGTCTGCCTGTTTGCCTGTTATTCCAATTACAAGCTGTATGGTTTGTTGGAAGGGTCAATGTCATTTATGTCTAATAGATGGATTCTGTACTTTATTTACACATCCCTGTTTTGATTTGCACAACTTTTCTAACATGTTTCCTCTGTTCCTCGTCAGTGTGAAACGATTGCCGAACAGAATGAGGACGAAATCATCGAGTTCTTCTCCCACGAGACGGACAACGTCAAAGACAAGCTGTGCAGCAAGCGAACAGGTTGGTCTGGGTTCTCTCTTAGTCATATGTTAACATGGGTACAAGAACACGTGTTGAATTCTATGTGGTCGACACCGTTCTGAGTCAAACATGGCATACTGAACTTATTGGGGTCTGCTTTGAAGACTCTGATCTGATTTGAAATCTGTTTCTTCTAGATCTATGTGACCATGCTCTGAAAATGCATCACGATGAACTTTGATGTTTTCCCACCCTGGATGGACGTCTTCTTGAGGTAGCTCATTCAAACTGGTCCAAGTGCCGGCTCTTGTCACAGGTTTACGTCATGGCTTAAAAATAATTCCCCAATAGCACCAATATAGGTATCATTAAAAAAAAAAAATGGAAAGTGCCAAAACCCATTCTCAAATTTTGCATAGTCAAATCTAATTTCCTGTTCTTCCACTGTTTACAATAATCATTTAGTCCTTGTCACACATTTGTAGAAATTGTATTGTGTAGTACAGATACTGTATTGCAAATGATTGTATTTGGACTCGACTTTGTGCCACAACCTCTTTGTGTCCCCATGCTGTACAATTTCTGTAGAGCAGGCATTTATATGTGAAATGTCTTCCTTTTGAAATATGTGAATATTCCCCAGATTTTATACATTTTGTTACCTCAATCAAAATAAATTTGTACCACATCAACTTTCATTTGTCATCTATTTTTTGGAATGAAAAAATAATGTAAACATGGACAGACTATGGTGATAAATGCATTTGCATTTGATAATTATTTATTTGGACAGAAATGGAAACAAAACATTTTCAATATTAATACATAAACTACGCACATATTATGGTTTTACACTCAATTTCAAAACCATGAATGAATGAAAAACGATGATATACGCATTGCACACAATAAAAAAAAAAAAACCTTTATAACAGATTAATAACAATCAGGATTTGCAAAAAGGCATCACCGGAATTATAGCAATAGTGAATTATTAAGGCATTTCAATCTACCATTCAGTATCCACCTCTATAAACCACAATTTAATTAAAAGTTAGGAATCAGCCATTTTGTTAATATAATTAAAATTTGACAGATTTGTTTAGTTGTGCTTATGTCCCCAAACCTTACTCTGACATCACCCGTCCATCGCAATGGTTTGTGTCTGTCCCATCTCCACCACCCTCATCATTCTCGACTAAACTGTCATCCTTGACTAAATTGCCATCCTCAACTTTGTCATAGCATTTATCTTTCTCTTCCTCATCCAAGGCTAGCTTGTCACTTGTCACTGGCCCCTGCTCCATCACAAGATCTGGGCTGTTGTTCTGAGTGCCCTCTTCCTTCTCAACCTCCTCAACATTGCTTACAGCAGTTTCCCCTTCCTCTTCTCTGGTTATGCTGCTGCAGGACAATCTGTCTTCGTCCTGAAGACCTACCTCATGGTGTTCATCTTGTTGCATTAGTCCTACTGTCACATCCTCAACCTGTTCCTCTTCCAGATCCTCTGGTAGCGTTGCTTCTTCAAGGGAATGCTCCTCGTCTGTTTCGCTGCTATTGTGGTCACTGGGAGACACTGTTGCTGTCTCAATTCCCTCACTGCTATGAAACCCTGTGTCCTCAGGTTCCATATCCACCTCTGACTCCTTATTTGCAGAAGCCAGGTGTTCTGCATTCTGTGGATCCCACAGCTCACTCACCTCTTCATCTTCATTCTCCGAGTCAGGTGCCGTGTGTTTTCTAATGCGGTTCACTGCATCCCACAGGGACCTGGGATATTGACACTCCTCTATGTCTTTAGTGGAACTCGGGAGCTCTAGGAGTGGCACAGTGTCTTCTTCTGCTTGCAGAGGGGCAAAACCTGGAGAGGAATCTGAAGGTGGAGGAGACAGAACTATGAGGGATGTGTGAGATTCCAGATAATCAGAGGGGGAGGTTTCCGAAATGCCAGTTGGAAAGGGTTCATCGTGAAGGTCTATGTTTTCTGGAACAGAGAGCGAAGCCAAGTCCGTTTGAACAGCTGGCTCTCTGATGCAGTCAGAAATGTCAGACAAACATGTAGATGTCTCCAGAGAAGGCATGATGTCAGTATCACAAGGAGAGGATTGGAGGTCAACAGGTTGTTTTAAGCCTACTGATGGGTCGAGCTGCTGAATGACGGATTGAGGGCACGCATCATCTCCGTTTCCCTCTGTTTCTCCGTGGCTCTGTTCCTGCCTGCATGAATCAAGAAGGGGCACAGTTGTGACTGTGAGGTCCTGCAAACCGTGGACCTCTGTTGGTGATTCAAAGTCAGTGGTATTAACCTCAGATCTGGCAGCCTGTTCCTCAAGCTCTGTATGATCCTCAGTGTTTTCTTTTGTGGGCTGCATTAGACTGATGATATCGTCTTTTTGGCAATCTGCCTCCTTGTCACATGTCAACTGTAGCTGTGGATCTGGCTCTTGTGCATCTGGCTCTTGTGCATCTGGCTCTTGTGCATCTGGCTCTTGTGCATCTGGCTCTTGTGCATCTGGCTCTTGTGTATCGTCTTCGGAGACGTCCTCATAAATGTGATCAGTGATGTCATCATTTACATGCTGCAAACTGTCATCCAACTCATTCTTCACTTCTTTGCATACCTCAAGAACGGACAATGAATCTTCCTCATGAACCAATGAATCAAGACAATGGAGATTCAGGGAAGGGTGTTCAGGGGTGGGTGAGCTGGGCAATGGAAACAGAACGTTTTCACAGGGAAGAATAGGGCTGTCGGTGGATGTCGGTGAGCAAGGTTCCTGGTGAGTATGGGTTGAGGTTTCTGGACTTTCTGAAGTGTCATTCATGAACACTGAAGGAGGAACTGTTTCCGTGTTTGACTCACATGGAACAGAGCTATGCTGGATGGGACATGGGAGATCAGAAGGTGACTCTAGTTGTGAATTGGAAGGTTCAGATGGAGGTGAAGAGCAAGCATTGCTTTCATTGGGTGAATTGTTTTCCTCTTCTTGACTGTCGGTTTCAAGTACTTGGTCCTGTAACACACTTCTTTCCAGAGATTTTACATCTGGAGATTCCCAATCCTCTGTTAAATGGGGACAGTCGGATAATTGTGACTTTCCTTCCCCAAGGATTTCAGGATCTTCATTAGCTTCAGTGTCTATTACATCTTGGGGGATATTTATATCTTGCCCACATACACCGTCATTTGCATGGTCGTCTGGTAATTGTGGCACCATCCCCTTTTGTGTTCCTTCGGTAAGGCACAAAACGTCAGCTGTGTTGTTACCTGGTAGTGATGTTTCCCTTTCATTTTGAATCTGAGCACACAGGTCAGAAAGTGTCCCGGTCTCCTCATTTGGCTCCTCATTGTTGCTGTCAAGCAAAGGGATTCCCAGGATCCTTTCGGCGCGTGATGCCAAAGTCTCTTTTTCAGGAGAGGCAGTCTGGCAGGGGAGACAGAGGTCACTTGCTACATCAGACTGCAGTTCCTCTGCCTTCAAGATATCTTCATTTGTGGAATCAGCTGGGTTGCCCTCCTCTAGTTCAGGTTCAGGTTGACCGTCCGCCGGTAAGAGATTCAACTCTTGGGTTTGGATAAACTCCACTCCGCCTGTGTCTACATGAGGAGGATTATATGGGGGGTGGAATAAATAATTAACATGTTCCTTCTTAGGAGAGGGAATCAACTCCATTCTGACTAGGACACTGGTAGTATCGATTACCAGTTGACCTCCGCAGCTGTCTGTTTTTTCATCTTCCTTTATCTCAAATCTCCTAACCTCAATATCAATAGGATGACCACACGTTTCTGTGCTCTTCCTTGCTGGACTGTTGTTATCCAGACCTCTATATGGGAGGGAAATGTTCCTGTCCATCCTGGCTGTGTATCCAGGCTCCCTCCAAAGGGGGTATCTGACTGAAGCGGGTAATGTCTGCCCTGCCTGTGGTCCAACTACAGGATTTACATCACCTACACCATCTTTTCCTGTGGTGGATTGCAAGCTGCTCTGGTTTGCTGAACTACTGCCTGTTTGTGACTCTACTGTGTGATCAGCGGCTTGCTGACTCTCCACCAAGCCAATTGTGTCCTTGGCTGTGAAATCTCCATCCCATGGGGTAGTCGTGTGTTCGACCGGGATCCTTGACAGTTTTTCTCCACTAAAGTCCACCTCGTCTGCAAGTTTAGTCATTCTGTTGTTGATGTCATCCCTTAAACCTTTAGTAATCCCCCCAGATTCAGACCTTTCACTGTTTGTTATTTGGGTACAATGGGGCAGAGCTGCAGTTTTAAAATTTTCTTTTGATGTCTCGGATTTAGCTCCACCTATTCGCGAGACCAGACAAAATATTGTTGCTCCACCTGTCCTCTTGTTCAGTTTGAATTTCCGTCCTTCAATAACATTTGAACAGATACCCTCTGTTGACTTTGATTCCTGGACCTCACATGGAGATGAGTGACTGTCAGGTTGAATCTGACTTAACTGTGAATAAATTGGTTGATTCTGCCATAAGGGATCAATTGCTTGCATTTGATACTCATGAAAATGTGAATCCAAGGCGGATCTCTCTTTCTGAGACTGTTTTGTGTCCATCTCCTTATTTACGCTTCTTTTCTCTTGCAAATCTTTACACATGTTTTGCTTGGATTGTGCTGACTTTAAATCATATGGTTTTCTGTTCACTTGCTGGTCTGTAAAGAATGTGTTATGACACTGCATAGCAGGTGAGCTGTTATGCGGGCCCTCATATGCAGGTGGGCATATATAGCCAGGGGGTTGGCTGAACCTCATTCTTTGGTAGTTGTTCCTTTCCATAGGGGTTTCAGGAGGACATGCACGCAGTGGGTTATATGCCATTGACTTCTGTTGGCCTCCCACATCCCACAGGCCTCGGGCACTTGAAGACGATCCCGTTCTGCGCAGCGCTGCCATGTTAGAGTCCGGTGCATTCCTGTTGACCCTCCCCAGGGTCCTACTGCTCTCGGGGGCATCCTGGAAGGCACCCTTCATCTCAGCATCCATACGTCTCCTCCTGGGAAGGGAATGGCTGTACCGTGCTGCCCATGCCTGCAACTCCCGGTAGCTGCTGTCACTCAGACTGCTACTACTACTGCCGGGCTCCAACCTCCTCTGCCACCCTTTGTTTGAAGCCCCTAGGTCATACTCTCTCTCCGGTCCCACTCTGAATCCTCCTCCTATCCGTTCTCTTCCCCTCATTTCTTGAGGCTGAGGAGGATGGTCTTTGTTTGGGTTGTCAAGCCCAAAAGGGAAGTGGGAGGCGGCAGGGGCTGCCTGGTCCGGGGGGGTCCAGTTGGTGTAGTCGTGCAGGATCCCCCCAGTCCGGGATCCTGGTAGAGTCCAGCAGCTGGGCTCTCGCTGGTCACAATGAGGCAAAGGGAGATACGTGGCCTTGTGTCTGTCATGGTACCTGATGAATGGAAGAGCAGGAATATCATTCACTATGTGAAGAGTTAAAACTGTGTGTTTATTTGCCTGCACAGATGTTTTATTTGCAGATATTTATTGTTAAATGATCTTGTTATTTTGTTTTCCCTATACAACCTTTGATTTTGAAGGCCGAATTGGAATTGTATTAGCTTAATTACCTTGCATTTTAAATGTTTGTCATGGACAAAATCTTTTTGTACATTTCAAGTGAGGTTTTCAAATCTACTTTCATGTATTTAGTGTTGCCCTTTTGTGATGGTTTACGTCTTACATAAAGGCAGTTAGTTGTAAGACATTTACAATTTTCCATTGAAAATAATTTCTCTATGTGAAACCGATGAAAACCATAATGCTAAAAACACAATTCCTGCATCATACAATTAAGGATCGAAAAACATTTTCTAACACTGTTAATTGAGTTTCTAAACGGTGATTTTGTAACGCAACTAGACTTACATGTGAGTACAGTTTTGTCCAGGTACTGTACAATATTTGACGTAAACAGGTGACTGCCCCTGATTCTCAGCCCAGTATGCCATCATTGGGTCTGGTTCCCCAACTTATCTCTGGAACAAATCACACACAACAATTTAGTAAGTGAGTAATACAACTGTTAAACTTTAAAGACCAATAAGGAAGTCAGTGAAGGGTGAAAGAAAAAAGTAGGCAAATAATAAAATAACCTTCTTTAAGTGCTGGACTTTATTAACCTTGAAGATAAAATAACACTTTTTTGGAGCCCTCCAGGAATTGTCTTATCTATCAGTATAAATCAATAGTTCCCTGCTGAGTTGACACTTTGATGTACTTTTGATAAATAATAAAGACAGAGAGGTACATACATTATGGAAGTAGTTGGTAGGCTTTCCCCACAGAGGCGTCCCTGCTGCTCTGATGATGCCCAAATTGGCCAACTTGCTTTAAAAGGGACAGTGTTTTTCAGCCCCCCACCCTCTCCTCTGGCACCACTCACATCCCCTCCCCCCTTTCATGGAGACCACCCTCCTCCTGCCAGGGGCCAAATAGTTCAGGATAAAGAACAAAACGTTTTTTTATTTAATTTCAATTCTTTGAAAACATGCTCTTCTCATTTCATAATTCTCTGAATTCACAAATGCTGTTTTGTCGTATTATGAGACTGAATAAGCTGCCTTAGTGTTTATCTGAAACTCAGACTGTGTCCCAGTTATATTTAGTTTTATTTGTTTGACACAGTTACAAAATAAATCTCTCTTTGCTATGCTAATCTCTTTGCTAATGGAATGCTTAAAATCTCTATGGGAAGCCAATTGTTTAAGGTGACAAGTACGATTTCATAAAGTAAGAAATGTTTTTTTTTTACATTGCAAGAGACATTCATTTGACATTGGGAACAGTTAGGGTGATTTAGGATATTTTAATACAAAGAAATAACATTTTAAATCAATGAAGAATCACCAGATGACAGGATTATAATTGACAGAATATCTTTACAGAACTGTAAACTTAGAATGCAGAGCCCCCCCCCCCCCCCCCAAAAAAACGACCAAAAGCCAAAAAAAAAAAAAAACAAAAAACAAAATTTTTTATTTTTTAATTTTTTTTATTTTTGGTTTTTTTTTTTTTTTTTTTTT
>JAOPUH010000025.1:14217441-14231711 GCA_027123175.1 Urophycis cirrata
ACTCCGCACCTTTTTCTTATAACCCCCCCCCCCCCCCCCCCCCCTCCCCCGGGGGGGGACACCCCCCGCGCTTCGGTTTTTTTCCCCCCCCCCCCCCCCCCCCCCAGGCTGCAAGTACACGGTCCACAGTCAGTGTGCCAACACCACCCCTGAACCATGCCCTCCGACCTTTGTCAGGTCTAAGAAGGAGCTTGGTGTAAGAAGCACATTCATTTACATTGTTTGTTACCATTACCCCAAATTTACTGTTACCACGCTTGCCGTCTTGCAGCGTGGTAACAGTAGTGTCACCATCATAGTAAATTTGTACATTTGTAAAACGGTCAATGAAGATTTTATTCAAGTAAATGTTCTCATGTAACAACCAAACACCCACAGCATAACATTACTTAAATGAGCAAAGGGGAAAGCATTAGTCCAAATGTGGGACCTGTGTTAATGTTTATTTAACATGCAGATTAAAACCTTAGTGTCCACTTAGGGTAGGCTTTTTACCTCGAACTCAGGAGGAAATTCATGTACTGCAGACCAACTGAATTTTTTAATGTTTTAAATTAATGGGTGCTTTTATGGAATAATCTTTATTGCAGTTCTGGCTTTTGTCTTAATGGCTTTAGGATCCCCAAAGTGGATTAGTTACTTCAAACCCACAGCTATGCTGTGGGTTAAGCAAAACACTGGATCTTTCTAACTGACTAACTGCACCAAGAGGCATTGCAATTTGGAAATAATACAATTTACCATATATTAAGTTAACAGTAGCAGACTGCAACCAGCAGTAACTAAGTAAGATGTAGTTTTCCTTATTTCTTTTGTTCTTAATTAACTTTTATGAGGAACCTCATAAATCAAATATGTAATCATAATGATCATATAAATCTTAAATCTACAACTACTAAAAGCGTGAAATCACAGCTACGCGTCAGTAACCTGTGTCTGTGCCTCACAATGTGTCCCAGGTGCCGGCTCACGACTGGATCAGTGCAGACTGCAGCTCCAGCAAGTGTAAGGTGTGCCACAAGAAGATCAAGACCTTTGCCGGGAGCCGCTGTGTGTGGTGCCAAGAGGTGGTGAGGACATGGTGCTAAGGGCTTGTGTGTGCTCCTGGTTCACTGCAGACGCCGAATAGCACATGTGTGTCTAGGAAGGAAACCTCATGGGCAGTTCTTGTTCATTTCTCCATGTATACACAGCATATGTAACATGTTTTTTCTCTTTGGTCTATTTCTCTTCAAGCGTCATGACGACTGTTTGAAGTCTTGCGCGCTATCGTGTGAATGTGGATCGCTGAAAGATCACATTCTGCCCCCATGGGCCATATATGCTTTCTCAGCGGTAAGATGAATTAATACGATGAGATGAATACCTTTCTTCATTTAGACTTCAATTAGATGTCCAAACTAATCACATTTTACCACTGTAGCGTCGGGGCCTGTTCAGATAATCTGAGTTGTGCCTCAGGGAAAATTCATTGATCAGCAACAGCAATCTCAGTCCAAACTGTATCCTCTCTAGGCCACATATTATTTAATGCTGTGATATGACACTGCGTGCTGATGTCTTTGTGTTTATGTCCTTCGTCCAGGATGATAATGGTTCTAATTCCTTGGAAGACACCAGCCTGTTCAATGTTACCCCTGACGGACACATCTTGCAGGTTTGTGTGGGACACGAGACTCGCTTTTCAGCTTCTTCTGAATCTACCTTCTTCCACCGGTCTTGTGTGTGGCGAGCGCGTGCTGAATGATTAGGACTTAGCGATGTCAGAGGACTGGCAGAGGTGAACGTGGCAAGGTGCCTCGGAGATGTCGAGGTGCCGCTGATTGAACAGCAGATGGTATATTTAACTCCAGCGTACGTCTCATCACACTCCCACGGGAAATACTAGTATCCCGTTGTACCGCCTCGCCAAATCGGTGGGACTTTTGCGATGCGATATGATGCACAAGAGCGTCTCAACTCGTGACATTGTTGGCCCGTCGTCTAAACATAGTGTGTGGGTCTTGTGTTTTTGTTAGATTGTTCCGGTCCCAGACATCCACCCTCTGCTTGTGTTTGTAAACCCCAAAAGTGGTGGGAAGCAGGGGGAGAGGTAGGAGGTCCACCAGCAACAACTCTCCTTCCATTTCGGGAGCTTCTATTTCAAATGCGGTCCGTATTGGGGCTTCCCGGTAGACTGCATTGTTTGTGTGTCTTGCAGAGTGCTGAGGAAATTTCAGTACCTTCTGAACCCTCGTCAAATCTACAACCTGTGTAACGGAGGGCCTGCCCCTGGGTATTGTGACTCTCGATGTTTAAAATATTGTATTGAATCGTGTTTGAGTCATCTTTGTGTGGTTGCATTCATTTCTCTCTCCTGTTTTTCCGTGCAGGCTACATTTCTTTCGCAATCTGCACGACTACAGAATCTTGGTGTGTGGTGGGGATGGTACTGTGGGGTGGATTCTGGATGCTATAGGTACTGTGTGTGTGCGTGTGCGCGTGTGTTTGTGTGTGTGTGTGTGTGTCCACGTGTATTTATGATAATAGAGCCAAACTCTTATTCTGCTTTATTTACTCAGAGATCCCCCCAACCTCCCTCCCCCACTGCTCCCAACCAGGGGCTCATTCAAATCATCATGATCCAATATACTTTACTTTCATGGCGTCTATAAAACAATAGCATGGATAGAAGGGCCTGATTTACAGAGGTCGCCGGTAGGTAACGTCATTCCGTGTTTGTGATTTCAGACAAAGCGGAGCTGCCCGCGTGTCCGCCTGTCGCTATCCTTCCCCTGGGCACCGGGAACGACCTGGCCCGCTGTCTGCGGTGGGGTGGAGGTACGGCCCCGCCTGCTCCTCGCAACGGATGTTTCTAAAGCAACAGGACCCTTTGTTCATTCCCAGTGAAACCCAGTGGTTTGGTCGTGGTTCAAATCAGTGTCTGTATAAGTACAGTCGGCCGCTCAGGCTGAATCTCCTGCTGATGGTGTGCCTCCTGTCACTGAAGGGGCGGCGGTGGCTCAGTGGGTAGAGTGGGTGGGCAGAGTGGGTCGCTCCACCAACCGTAGGGTCGGCGGTTCGATCCCCCTTGATTCCCCCTCCGCCAACTGTCTGCATGTCGATGTGTCTTTGAGCAAGACGCTGAACCCCAACTTGCTCCCCGGGCTGCTGAACATAGCAGCCCACTGCTCCTATGTACCACTGGATGGGTCAAATGCAGAAAACAAACGTTGTTCCCCTATCTAAAAAATACTGTGAATGACCAAAATCTAATCTAAGTGGCTTGAGTGCGCAGCCAGTGTTGTTTTGTATTCATTCAATTGAAACAATTCACTGAACTCGTCAATCAAAAGAAAAACAGTGTTGGTGTGACCTATAACCTCTGAGTATAAACAAACCAACCACTAAACAACACTGAGGCCATCGCCCCCCCATGGCTTAACACCTGAGTTCCCCCTTTGACATGATTGCGCTTTCTCGCGATGAAATCCCGCTCTAGGGTACGACGGGTCGGACCTGCGTGACGTCCTGAAGGACATCGCCGGCAGTGTGCCGGCGCCCATGGACCGCTGGACCATTCAGGTCATCCCAGACGACCCCCAGGAGGAAGGGGACCCCGTTCCCTACCCCATCATAAACAACTACTTCTCCATCGGGGTGGTGAGTTAAACCCACACTCCGGTTGAGTGAGTTTGTGAGTTCCTGTGTCGCGATGTCGATGCTGAACGAATGCCGTTTCGAAACACTGAACACGCGTCACCCGTTTCACGTCTGTGTGCATGCTTCCCGCGGGCCTTCGCTAGGACGCGTCCATCGCCCACCGCTTCCACTCGATGAGGGAGAAGCACCCGCAGAGGTTCAGCAGCAGGTGAGGTGACGTGCGTGCGGTGCCTTCGCCGCCGGCCGATGCGATTTCCTCAGAAACAAGTCGCTAAGTGGTTTAGTAGTAGAGAGTTTCACGTGTTGTCTTCCTTTTCCCCCCAAGGGTGAAGAACAAACTGTGGTATTTCGAGTTTGCCACCACCGAGACCATATCTGCCTCTTGCAAGAATCTGAAAGATTGTCTGACCATTGAGGTAAATGATGTAGACTCAATTAACCACTGCTAATCTGTATTTTGTCATTTTTCTTGGGTTTACGTCTTTGTACTGATTGTCATCTTTGTGTTGCACTCACACTCTCTCTGTCTCTCTCATTGTCTGTTTGTCTGTTTTTTTCTCTCTCTTGCTCTTTTTCTTTCTCTGTCTGTCTTCCTCTCTCTCCCTCTCCCTCCACCAGTGCTGCGGTGTGCCGTTAGACCTCAGCACCTTGTCCCTGGAGGGCATCGCCGTGGTCAACATACCCAGCATGCACGGCGGCTCCAACCTCTGGGGCGAGTCCAAGAAAGGGGACCGGTCCAGTGCGGCGCACGACAGGTCCGCCGAGGTCATCACCGACCGGGAAGTGCTGAAGACGCGCTCGCAAGGTGGGCCTCGTCCCCCGATGCCCTTCACATCCAAGTACCTGTGAACTGTGACGCACCCATGGGTGTACAGCTTGTGTGAAGCTTCTTCTTCTTCTTCTTCTTCTTCTCTCCCTCTCTCTCTCTCTCTCTCTCTCTCTCTTTCTCTTTCTCTCTATCCCTTCACTCTCTCTATCTCCATTCTCTCTCTCTCCTCTTTATCTCCTCTCTCTCTCTCTCTCTCTCTCTCTCTCTCTATCTCCTCTCTCTCTCTTTCTCTCTATCCCCTCACTCTCTCTATCTCCTTTCTCTCTCTTTCTCTCTCTCTCTCTCCTCTCTCTCTCTCTCTCTCTCTCTCTCTCTCTCTCTCCTCTCTCTCTCCTATCTCTCTCTCTCTCTCTCTCTATCTCTCTCTCTCTCGCTGTGTTTCATGTTCTCCTGAAGATATGAGCGATAAGCGTCTGGAGGTGGTGGGTCTAGAGGGAGCCATGGACATGGGTCAGATCTACACGGGCCTGAAGAGCGCCGGGCTGAGGCTGGCGCAGACCCCTCAGCTCACCATCAGGTCCGGCACCTTTAAGTAGTACCACTCGACCGCGGGCCCGCGGGATCGTGGTGTCGTGTGATCCGAACCGCAGGGGGTTCTGATGCGTTTGCCTTCTCTTCTCATCGCCAGGACCCTCAAGCCCCTTCCCATGCAGATTGACGGGGAGCCCTGGATGCAGCCTGTCTGTACTGTATGTGGTGTTATCGTTATTATACATTTCATTATTGTTATTATTAGTGTATTATTGTTACACATTTCTATATGGTTATGATTATTATTATTATATAACTCAAATTCAGTTGAGTTGTTTTAGACGGTGGAAAGGTGGACATAGCTATTAGATTTATTTTGTACCAGTTTACTACCAAGGGTTCTATTGGGTTAAGCTTCGCTTACCGCAAGCTGAGCTCTTTTTCCCGGATAGCGTTGCTATAAACTTAATGTTTATAGAATCATCTAGTGCGGTAGTGGAGGCCAATTTACAGGTATCCGTTTTTTTTTTGTCAATAGTATTATTACAGTAGGAATACAACATTAGGTCTTTGGAGTTAACAATCTTCTTTTTATTTACTCACCATAGATCCACATCACTCACAAGAACCAAGCTAACATGCTCATGGCTCCGCACTCGAAACCGTCCGGCTTCTTCCACCTGAAGTAGAGACGCCCTGCTTCCAATGGAAATCCTCCGACTGTCATTCAACAGACAGAGATACACGGGAGACAGGCTTAGCATTATGAACATTCACATTTCAGCTTTGTTTGCAGCACAGCTCTCATTTTATTCTCCAGTTTAGATGTGTTTCCTTTTGCATGTCAGATCTAATCTTAATAATGAATTATTATTGTTATTATTATTGTTGTTGTTGTTGTTGTTGTTATTTTACCACTTGATGTACGTGTGCTTTAAGCAAGCACTGCGATGGTAGTTAAAGGTGAAGGTGCTATATGTAACATTGACACAGAGCATTTTGAATGGGCAATGCACAACATTTGAGATGGTTGTCTTAGCCCCGCCCCTGTCCTCCCCAGCCTCAAAGCTCACACGGGTTGCCATGTTTAAGACACTGGACGAGTGCAACATTATATTTTGAGATGAGAGCAGTTATTATATTTGGACAATGACAACAAACGCAGTCCTACGCACTTAAGTGGATCAGCTCATGTATGCATTTATACATGCAATTTATTTATTGCAGAATCAGAATCAGAAACAAGTTTATTGCCAAGTAGGTTTGCACTTACAAGGAATTTGACTTGGTGCAATTGGTGCAAGAGAACAATGTGCACCAACACCAACACACCGCGGCAACCGACCTCGGCGCCAGTCAGGGGTGAAGGAAAAGTACAGAACGTGAGGAGAGGGAGGAGAGAGAAAAAGCCTCCCCTCAGACTATGTTCCTGTGGGGAGCACAGTGTGTGGGCATAAAAAAACACCAAATTTATAAACCAGCTCATGTAGATTTGTATAAGTTAATCAATGTTAGCTAGATGCTTGGCTGGCCATGTTAAGGGTCAAACAGATAAACGCTGATGTTAGCTGAGCTCAATGCCTCCCTGTTCAGGAGAAAATCTGCCAAAATGTGGCAAAAATGTACTTGCATTTAGTTGTTCCAATTTGTTTAGTGCTGCCATGACTGCAGCATTTCTGTGTTTGTGTGCCAATTAGTTTCATATCTGGCAACCCGGAGTGTAGAAATTGTCAGTGGCTGGACTCAACTGGTAGAACAGTAAACCTCACAGGTCAAAACAAAATGACGCTTTCCGACCCTGAACTGAAATCTCAAAGGAGAACACACTGGCGGTGGCCGTGTTGTCAGAGAAGACATGTTTCCTTAATCTCTGATGACATATCATTGTCATTTTATGATTTACTACAGTAAATTTGCTAGTTTACTCACATTTCAAATTAGACACCATGACATCAATTGGCATCTATGGTATTTCCTGTTGTATATACACAGCAGGAATATACATACTCACAGCCATATTGCTATGCAGCGTTTATATTATTGTTGTTTTTGTGGCTTTACTGTGCTAAATCTAATTGTTTATTCAATTTCTGTGTCTTTTGTTTGTGTTTGTTAGTCACAGCCATCCTATTTGATTCTTTATTTTATCACTTGCATCTGTTTTAGAAGAGGTATGTGTTTATGTTGCTGTGTTAACTGTTTCCGTAAGAAGTTCTTAGGCACCATGTAAGCTTAACTTTGTTAATGTGAAGATAGTTATGTGTTGTGTGCTTAATGACCAACTGACCAGACTGAGTTCTACAGGGATTGGGTGAAGAGCTGTGTTGTTGCCAATGTTTGTTTGCTCTATTCATAGGCCTCAAATCTATCTATCAAGTCTATTTATTATACATTTTGTTCAGTAGAAAATTTGCAATTTCCTCGTGTTTAAGTGTGTTGGTGAAAGTGTATTTAATAAAGGTTGTTGGATAATGTCTCTCCTATTTGTCAGTGTGTCTATTGTCTATGTACCCTTTACCGTAGATACACGTGCTTACAGTATCTGCTGATGAAAATGGGGATTTGAGCGAAACGAGTGTGCAGACAGCAGCTGGGGCCGTCCACAGATAGTTGTAAAGTGACCAGGGAAATGTAAACAAAGCTTAGTTACAGACGATACTTTCCTGGGCAGCGGGAGCTAAGCATGGCTCATGAGGAAAGCTCAGAGAAATCAACAACGGTATAATTTACTGCAGGCTGCACCATGTGCCGAGGACATAGCTGGCACTCTGGGCGCATTAGCGGCACTCCACTTGCTCTAAGGGGGACAGGACAGACTTTACCTGACACTTACGAGACCTTCTAACTTTCCTCGATCTTAAAAAAGAAGTCAGATGGCGGACCCCGTGGGAGTCGGTGGGGGTGAAGCGATGTGCAGAGTCTTTTTCTGTTGATGTGAGAAAGAAATTACATAATTGGTATACGGTTATTTTATGTTTATGTTGTTGCTGACATGTGGAAGCCTGCAGCCGCGACTAAAAGATAGCGTTGCGTCTGGTGATGGCATTGCACTGACAGGACCTTGCTCGTGTTTAAATGTAGCCTTTAGGTGCTTCTGCTTTGCTTTGTTGTCCTTTTCTATTTTAACAGTGAATGTTAAACAAATCCAGTCCTTTAACAGTGTTTTGTATTAGAAATATGTATAAATATGAATAAATACGTGAATTAAGACTCGTCTTATTATACATAAGTGTAAATTAATAGCCTCTAGTTTGACCTGTTGCTGATTAAGAGTTTTAACTGGATTAACCTTTCCCTCAAGTTTAGGTGAGCGATGATAGCACAGTAAATACTGATCCATTCAGTTATTTCATGAAAACTGTTTAGTGTTTTGACTGTAGCCTACAATGTTGTGAGTGTGTAAATTACTAAATTACAGTAATAGGGAAATGTTCTGGGTCTGGAAGTCTCCTAATTCGTTTTATTTATAGCCAACAACAGGCAATAATAGTCCCACGTGTCTTACGTTGTCTTTCTAAATGTAGACCATTCAGTCTACCGCCTATTGCGTCAATGGAATCCCGTGCGTGCGTCAATCTGTGTAGGAAACGATGCTATTGGTTTATGATCCGGAAGATCTTACCGCCCAGTTTACCATGTATGGAGCAAGACACGCCTTTCGTCGTTACCACCCAAATAAAACACACTGTATGGCGGTAGGTGTGCGCTCACAGCAGTTGACAGAGGTGACATTCATGTATCACCCGTGTGGAATAAATACAAAAGGCCCTTCAAAGTCCGGATTTTTGTGTAATTATCAGGTCAGTGAAACATATCTGTATGCGCATTCAGGATAGTTAACTTTAAAGTGGGCAATCATTTAATACAAGAGATGCAATAATGTATGGCTTTCACTTCTAATGAGTGAAAAGTGAAAGTATAGTCATGTGGCATTATTCAAAACAATAACTGCATTTAATTTATTTTTACTTTTTTTTTACATAGTTTATTTTCCAAGTATCTTACAAAAAAATGAATTGTTTAGTTTCTTGTCACCATGTTATCTGGAGAGTGTATTCCATTCAACCAGAATTGAGTTGTTTTTAAACCTGTTGTGTTAGCAAGTATGGTCTAGTTCTGCATGCAGATAAGTAACCTATCTTATTCTAAACCAACCAGTTTATGTTTTTGGTATCTCATGATTATAACTTGTCTATAGAACACAGACTCATACTTTTGGAATACACATTAGTTAGCCAACCTTTGAAGAATTACCTAAGAAAAAAGCAAGCTAGCTATAGATTATTAGACAAAGTCACCAATATTCTTCATACTTAGTTACTTCATACTTCATACTTAGATATATAGTAGATGCAATAGATTGAAGTGCCATTTCCACTCCACCTGGAAAGGCTACATGCTGGACTCCCCCTGCACTGTTATATTAGCTCAGTCCTGCTGGTCAAGGGCTGGACTGCAATGGTCAAGCTCCCCACAGCATTAAACCCAGTAGCGCAGTATTCCTATTCCTAACCCTTGAAAAAGCCTAACATCAAACTGCACATTATTTTATTTGCAGCCTGATTGTCTTTTGTGTTGTGTAAAAAAAAGATTGTTATGTTGAATACAAAAAGCTATGCTTTTATCAAAATGCATACTTGCAATTAAATTCCTGACTATATTTTAAAACATAGCCTCCATATAAATGCATTTTAATCAATTCTGCTTTCTATAGCAATGCCCTGTGTGCAGACCCAGATTGGAATCCTGCCCATTGACAGTCTCAGCTCGGAGTTCTTTAACACTGACCTTAATGCCAGACTGGTAATGGACATCGGTGACCAGAAGGACCAGCTGTCTGCTTCTTCGTTGCCCAGCATCAACACCTTGGTTGCCAGTGGCTACGTGGGGGAGTTTGATGCCTACTCCTGCAAGGTCACCTCCGCTGCCCCCGGCCCAAGCGCCTCCTTCAGCCCCTCGCCCTCACCAGTAGCCGGTGGCTCCAGCCCGCAGCAAAACCTCAAGCTGGATGATTTCCAGGTGTACGGCTGCTACCCGGGCTCCTTTGCGTTCGGCTACCTGGACGAGACGCTGTCCTCGTGTGGCTCGGACTACTACAACAGCCCGGTCTATGCTGCAGCCTCCCCGTCGACGCCCAGCTATCAGCCGCCGGCCACTCCCATCTGGGACTCCTTCAGCCCCTACGCCTCGGCACCTTCCTCCACGGCGGCTGAGAAAGCGGTTCTAGCTCATCAGCTCTCCTTTTTCACCTTCAACCCCCCGACGGAGGAGATGTCCCCCTTGGGCCAGAGGCAGGACCAGGTCACAGACGACCCATTCTCCCTAGCTTGTCAGCAGCATGCATCCCCTCTCTGCTGCCCTCCCATTTCCCCAGAGCACCGGGCTCTTGAAAGCCCCCGGTCGATGGAGGGGAACATGACGTCCCCACAGACTTGCAGTCCGGTGGCCGGTGACGGCCGCTGTGCGGTTTGTGGGGACAACGCATCATGCCAACACTATGGCGTGCGCACATGTGAGGGCTGCAAAGGCTTTTTCAAGGTACAGAGCTAGTGTTGGATCTAATGTCGCTGTTCACTGATAACAAACCGAGCTACAATGAATGATCTAATAGTTCATTTGTTTTAACTTCTGACAGCGCACCGTGCAAAAAAATGCTAAATATGTGTGCCTCGCCAACAAAGACTGTCCTGTGGATAAGAGGCGAAGAAACCGATGTCAATTCTGCCGTTTCCAGAAGTGTCTCAGTGTGGGAATGGTCAAGGAAGGTAACATAACATTTAAAACTGTGAAGGCTTTCAGTGACATATATGATAATGTGGACCTGTGATCTGTAATGACAGCAAAGTATACCAAAGCATAGGAATAACATGTAATTGGAGAGTTAGTGCCAGTTTTAGAACATGGAAACTGATACAGCAGCTGCTATTTAACACAGAAGATGAAATGGTAGCTATAGGAGATCCACATAGGCGTGCCATTTAAGTCTCATTTTCCTTGTTTCCTTTCTGTCTCACAGTTGTCCGTACAGACAGCCTCAAAGGACGACGGGGTCGCCTTCCATCCAAACCCAAGACGGTTTCAGAAGCCTCTCCCAGCACGCCTCCTGTTAACATTATAGCCTCACTTGTCCGGGCCCATCTGGACTCAAACCCAACCTTGGGGAAGCTCGACCACTCCAAGGTTTGTATTTAGACCGGTCCGACAAATAAGCTTTTCTCTTTATTCAACCAGATGCAGGCCAGAATTAGAGAATGAGTGACTCATCTGATTAGTACCCTATTTTCTCTGACTTCTTAGTACCAGGAGACCGTGGTTAGCCTGTCAGAGAAGGAGGATTCAGGGGATATCCAGCAGTTCTATGACCTGCTATCTGGTTCCATGGACGTGATCAAGAAGTGGGCCGAGACCATACCAGGGTTCACAGACTTTTGCAACGAGGACCAGGAGCTGCTCCTGGAATCTGCCTTTGTTGAACTCTTCATCCTTCGATTGGCATATCGGTTGGTTTGTAACCATTGTTTTCCACCAATACGCTTCACAAAATGTGTGCCTTTTTAAAGACCTTCTTAATGTGCTTCATTATCAGAGCTCTCCATCACTTTGCTTTCCAGTGCTCTTTCTGAAACAAACCCCTTTGACTTTGAACACATGTGCAGGTCAAGTCCCGAGAAGAGCAAGCTGATCTTCTGCAATGGTGTTGTCCTCCACCGCATGCAGTGTGTCCGTAGTTTCGGGGACTGGATCGACTCCATCATGGATTTCTCACAGAACCTTCATCGCATGAATCTGGACGTGTCCTCTTTTGCCTGTCTCGCAGCACTTGTCATCATCACAGGTAAGACCCAAGATTCGTTCACACTCAACTCAAAGCTCATTATCGCTGATAGTTCATTGGAAACCAGGACTGATTAAACAGTGATAACCGCAGTCATTTCTTTACGCGTAGATCGCCATGGCCTTAAAGAACCGAAGCGGGTTGAGGACTTTCAGAACCATCTCATCACTTGTTTGAGGGAACACATGAGCGGGAATGGATCGTACAATATCCGAACCCAACCCAACTACCTCTCGAAACTACTAGGCAAACTTCCTGAGTTGAGGACACTGTGTACCCAGGGCCTGCAGCGCATCTTCTACCTGAAATTAGAGGACCTTGTCCCACCTCCGCCCATTGTGGAGAAAATTTTCATGGATACCCTACCCTTCTGAAAGACAGAAATGCAATTTCGGATCCAACCCTGTGGATAAAAGAGATAAACAAAGAGAGTTCTTCTGGGTTCTTCTCTGGTGACCTGGTTGGATGAGTATTTGCTTCCTGTGGGTCAACTGACCTATTACACTGACTAAGTACAGCCTTGGTGAAATGGTCTTGACCAGTATTGACTTGGAATGTGTCGAATATGTTCATATATAAGCCCATTTAATTTTTTTATGTTCAAAAAAGATTATTGTGTGTATCTGGACAATTGTTCTTTGCCTTGCAAATGCGAGCTATGATTTTGTTCAATGCCAATGGAGCAGAAATGTGTATAAAACGAAATTAGCTGATTACAAAAAGACATAATGAACATTTGTTTCAGAGTTTCATCTAATTCATTTGACATGCCACAAAAATATTAGCTGGATGGAGACAGACTACTCAACACTATTTATTTGCCTCTCATGTTAGACAAAGTTAATGCAGGCCTTTCTGTTGTTACAAAACATATTTTGTAATCAAAGTGAACCTGCTGAAGGTCTCGGACCAAAGTTTATCATATTGTCCTATCAGATACAGTCATAAATTCCTTAAATAATTCTGAATATCTCACCATATTTGTTCTGCTGCCCTTTTCAATGTTAGCAGACACTGCCTTTCAAAGGCAGTTTGGTTTTCCCATCACCCAGAGCTAGACCTATCATTAAACTAGTGCTTTAGAAGTCATCTAATTTGTTTGCGAGCAGTGAGAATGAGCTTTATTTGAGAGCAATTAGTGTCTTCTCTCAAGTCTCAAGTCAAATTATTTCAGTCACGTAGAAGGTGCATTGTTGCCAATCTCCAACTCCATTCCAAACAGACCAGACCAAGGCCATCAGTTTAAACAGGCTATGACTCAATCCCATCTTTTAAATGTTAGTAGTGCTCTCCAAGTCAGTCAACAACCTGATGGTATGGTATCCATTTTTACACACAATAGTAGGAAGATCAACAGTTAGATCAACATTTCTGGCGTAACAAACAGGTAGTTATTTACACAATCCTCTCTTACCTCCCCTTATACATAGATTTGTATCATTTTAAGATAATAGCTATACTCCTTACTGTATTCGTAACAGAAAACGCCATTATTTTTGAAAATTTAGATTTATTTTATTTATTTTAGACTTATTCATTGCCTAGTCCACTAGCTGTTACACTGAAACATTCAATGACATAATTGTGTGTGTTTTGTTTTTGTATTGTAAGCTTTGTCATTATGTGTTGTCTTATACATTCTTCTCAATGGTCATAAATGCAGCCTATATATATAGGGATGGTTTTTCATCTAAAAAAGAAATACAAGTGAAAGGAACTTATCTCTTACATAAGTGATAAAACATGAGCAGCTATAAACCTAACATAAAAACAATCTAAAATGTTTTTGGTACATATAGATAGATCTAAAAGGCTTTGAATGGGTTTGTAATATTTTATAATCATCAAGAAGCTGTCTATTATATTTAAATAAAATATTACAAAAAATGCCATGGCTGGGTGATTATAAAATCCATGAAAACATACTTCTTTTGAACATTTTAGTTTCTTTTAGATTATATCTAGAGGATTATGCAGCTATTGTGCAATTGATATTTGTATAGATGAAATGTAGAAGTTGGAATTGGAGCACATCATTTCATGTAATAACGTCCAATCGATGCTCTCATATTGTGAAACTGACTCAGAGGCAAAATTTAAATGTCGCACACAGTGAAGTGCCGTAATTCAATAAATCAATTCATCATACAATAAAAAAAAAACTTTTTTACGATTTTATTTTGCGTGTGCCATCAGAAACATCAAGCTCAACCAAAAGATGGGCATCAAATGGTTGTGCCCCCCAGGAACACTATGTCCCACTACAGATGAAACCGGTTAACCTTTTGACAGACAACATAGTTGACTGAAGCCTATGATATTTCATCACACACTGTGTGTTATTACGGGCACCCCACCCCGGGCGGGAAGGGGCGGAGTGAGGAGGGCTACCCTGCGAGACTTGCAGCCGCAGCACACTGTACCAAGGGGGAGGGGGAGGGGTGTGGGTGGGTGGGGGGGGGAGGGGGCGGCATACATCGCCCTGTCACCCGA
>JAOPUH010000025.1:14234499-14246486 GCA_027123175.1 Urophycis cirrata
CTCTCTCTCTCTCTCTCTCTCTCTCTCTCTCTCTCTCTCTCTCTCTCTCTCTCTCTCTCTCTCTCTCTCTCTTTGCCCTACTCACTTGTGAAGTTGGGAACTTAACTCTGCTCAGTAGGAGAACATGAGAATGTTACAATTATAAAACAAGATTGACAGAATGGCTAGTGTTGCACTGGCAGATGCCAATTTTTGGCGTGCTGCCTGGAAGTTATTCACAGCACCCCTCCCTCCCCCTCCCCCCACCCCCAACACTGCAGTGTGCACACACACAGACACAGACACACGCGCACGCAACCAAACACACACACAGAAAGAGAGACAGTGAGAGAGAGAGAGTGAGTTATAAAAGATACACAGATATGTGTAGGAGGGCAGATTGGTTATGAGGGCGGGGTGCAGGGGTAGCGTGGTCACGGGTGGTGTTGGCGGTGGTGGTGGGGGTGGTTGGGGGCGGGAAGGTCAAGGTCAGAAGACACTCAAGCATAGCTTGCACTGTGGAGCAGTACCCCGTGATGGCCGTGCGGCGCGACGCGACAGCGCGACATCAATCAACAGATACAGTGCCCTGCATAAAACAAACGTGGAAAGGAAATGTCTGGCATCCTCCGTTCGTAAATGCGTAACAGTATTCCTGCCGTTCCTTCTGTCTGCCCATCGTGTGACGGGGAGAACATTTGCAATAACCATTATATCCGGGAGAGTTGTTTACCGGTACTCTGGAGTCTGGTGTGAGAAAGGTCCTGTCAGTTCCTCTGGACACATGAGACCAGTGGACCTATACAACCAGAGCCATCCAGGAAGCCTTCACACAATGTTGTGTCGGAGCGCTGCGACAGGTATTTCACCACAATTGTACAAGGTCACGGGGAGTCTCCAGAGGGGAAAAGTTGCGTGGGGTTAACAAGACACACTCTGAACAAGCAGGAGGGTAGTGTGCGCCCTAAAGACTCTACACCCATTGAGGCACTGTGGTCGAGGTACAGTCAACGTGGCGAGGATGGGTGGCTGGTTTGCCTGCCTTGGCATCAGGAATTTTGTTCTATTATTACATCCTGCCACACTGGACACATGACTGAGCTCCCTAAACCCTACCCAAGTACATACTCACATGATCGCAAAGTTGTTTCAGCTGAGTTAATTTGCCTGTCACCAAGAGCCAAGAAGCAACAAGATACGACATGTGTTAAAAACATTCTTAAGTTAAAGGTGTAGTCTGTCGTATTAAGTGGCATCTTGCGGGATGGACATGCCAGAGATTGAATGGAGTGTCCATAAGTGTGTTTTAATTCATTTATAATCCCATCAAAATATGAATCATTGTACTTTTATCATAGAGTAGAATGAGCCCACTGCATCACCAAGGGGAGGGGTCCTTTCCACCGCCCCCCCCATCAACCCCCACCATTTTTTTTTTTTTTTTTTTAAAATAACACCAACCACAAAAACTTCTCTTGATAATTTTTTTTTTTTTTTTTTTTTTTTTTTTTTTTTTTAATAGCAAAATAGCAATGGATAGTACTTGTAAGATATGACCGATAGTTTTCTAAACTAAATAACAAAATCCAAGCAGGTATTCTGTTAGTTGGAAGCTGAACCTCAAAACTAAATGCCACTAAATCCTACACACTACAGATATAATTTAAAGCTATTATGTGTAAAATTGTCTCTGAGTGTCAAATATACATTCACACTTCAGTGTAAATGTATATTTGACACTCGAAGCTCACGACACAGGAGGGCAACAGGTGAGTGTAATATTATGTGCAGTAATGTGTAGTAATATTTTGAGATGAGCGCATTGTATTTTGACAATGACAAGTGATATGAAGTATACATTTGCAATGTATTTGTTGTTGCAAATTATGAACCAGCTCATGGACATTCTGCATGCATTTATAAGTCTATCAATGATGCATGGCTCTGTTTACAGTCACACAGATGTCAGGTAACGTTCGCTAAAGAGCAATTGTTCAGGAGAAGATTTGCCAACTTGGCATCATGACATATGACATGACATTTTATCATTTAGTACAACAAATGTCTCACATTTAGCTCATTTACCTGAAGTTATTGGGTAATACGACGTAACCTACTTAAATTTTAATAAACTTAAGGCATTTTGAATTAAATGTGAAAACTTTAAAATCGCACTTCATTTGTTTTTAAGTTTTGTTTTAAAAAGTGTTTTTTTATTTTTTTATTTTTATCTCTCAGGCTTTTATTTTCTGTAAGGTGACCTTGGGTGACTGAAAAGGCGCCATCAAATAAAATGTATTATTATTATTATTATTATTATTATTATTATTATTATTATTATTATTATTATTATTATAATCATCATCATCATCATCATTATCATCCTCATCATCATCATTATTATTATTATTATTATTATTATTATTATTATTATTAAAACGTTTAATTAATTTCAATTATCTACGTGTTACCCCTTTGAAGCTTTGAAGCTTTAAAGCAAATTAATACAAACATTTTAAACAAAAATCTGAAAATGGCAATTCTTGTCTCTTTTTTATTGGAAGAAACAAAGCCAACAACATCAAACATAATGAGGTCATGACAGAACTGCATAATACCAATAACAGTATCAAAAGGGATTCATCCTTAATTTACTATTTATATTTTCTTAGGTTTGTTAGGTTGTATTTCATTCTTCTATTGCATTCTTCTGATTTTGTTATTGATATTTTGTGATTCTTTAAGCGCGTATCTTCCTACGTCATGTCTGAGCTTTTACTTTGAAGAGCCCCGGGTGAGATTGTACGTTGTTTGGGAAGTTCACAATTTCACATCATCTTCTCAGCTGTCGTTCTAATGCCATGTTTGTAATCGGACTTCATTTGACTCCTTTTCTTGAAGTCTTGTTCGCTTGAATTGTAAGTACCCGCATTTCAAATGTTGTGTTATGGTGTTTGATTGGTGACAACGAAGACTCGATATAGAGGAACCAAACAGCAATAATTCTTGTTCCGGCCTAAATAAACTATTATCAAATCCCTCAAAAACACAAGTATCACTGCTGGAAGTCAACGGCACTTTAGGACCTATTGGAGGAGCCTGGAAGGCACAGGGTTTGTTTTCAATTTATGTTTCGTCTACAGTATTTGCTCCTTTTAACTTGCAGTAGCTACCGCAGTAATTGTGCACAGTAACTGTGCAAAGTATGCCAACATGTCCCTTGTTATTGTGCAACCACATAGAAGCATCCCCCAAAATATATGAAAACTATACATACTATACAAATAAAGCTATATATTCGGAAACTGCAAGTATTCAGTCATATGCCATTTGGTGAGTAAAGACAGTAAGAGACAATACTACATTTTGGGAGTTCCCTTTCTCCAAAGGACTTTCGTTTCCTTGTTCTGTGGTTACTTCCTCATGCTTCACATCTCCTTTAGAATGTGCAAAGTGTTTTCAAATGCTTCTCTTTCATGCCATTTTTGAAAACTTGTTGCAAAGGTTTTTTTTTTAATCAAGGTGAACAACAACAACAACAACAATACCATTATTATAACAGTGTTTATTGTTAGTATCTCCACAGAGTTGATGATGTTTTTATTCAAAGCAGGTCCCTGCGGAGATGGAGGATGCATACAATGAACTCTACAGGGAGTTTGTTCACCTCAGATCAATATGCATACGACAAGCAGCTCTGTTGCAGAAACTGTCAAGGGAACTACACAAACGGCAAGGTTCAAATGGTAACTTGCATGTGCATACATTCAACGCAGGTGGAGACGCCCAAACATGACAGCCGGGATGATGACTTCTCTTGTTAACTTATCTAGTGATTTCTTGAACATGTCAATTTATCGTAATCCATTTTTTGAAACGCAAATGATAAGTACTCACTTCCCTTTTTATTTGAAAGGATCTGAAACCGATTGCAACTAAACCTAAACCTATGTGTGTGTGCATGCCCTAAAAAGATACTAAAAAAAAAACGTATTTTGAACTGAAAATTGTACTTGTCTTGTAGGATGTTTGGATAAAGATGGAAGCGTCAGTGGCATGGAGGCCGTCCCGGTTCAGTGTAGCCAGGGGTCTGCACATACCCAGGACAGTGTTCTCTCACTAGTAGCAACCAATCGGGACGCGCCACCACACACTGACGTCGGCCGCCCCCACACTGCAGGTGTGACCCCATTATCTGCGCTGCTTGTTGCCGATATGGAGAAACTTGGTCTGAATGTGCCCCATCCAAGACAAACTAACAAAGAAAGAGAAGAGAGTTCCCAAACTGCATCTTCAGCCTTGTCCCTGGCCAGTTCTCTTTCCATCAGGGGAGCTGATTCCTACGAAGTCCATCACAGAGACAAGACTAGCGTAATGCAGCCCTATGGGGTAGGAATCCTTCTGTTTCATTCTGACCTTTGATCTCTACGCCTTTTGGGGGTGCGGGATTGTCCAGCCGAAAGGTTCTGGGTTCGAACCCCCATCCCCACAGACCACCTGTAGTCGTCCTTCAGCAAAATGGTGATCCCTGATCTGCTCCTTAATGACGAAACGAAATTGCTGCTGCTTGCGTCGGGACAAATGCAGCCACTAAAGCAACTCTATACAATTTCAAAGCAAAAGACTAAATCTGTGACATACTGTGCCTCAGTGACGTGCGTACGTCTCTTGATGTGTTTGTGCTCTGCCTCTCAGACGACCAGGCAGCTGGCCTGGCCCCACAACCCCCTCCTGGACAGCGAGGCGCTCAGCACCAGCGGGGCGTTCATGTCCGAGGTGGAGCTGCAGTCCCAGGTGTGTGAGTTCTGCTACGCCATCTTCCCCGGACATACGGCCACCCGGGGAGAGTTCCTGCGACACCTCCACACGCACATCACCTAACAAGACGCACTCCTGCCCGCGTTGTTTTCCACTCATCCACAAAATACACGTTACCTGGCAAGCGCACATCTTCACCCTGTTCTGTGATTGTTCTGAGGGTTTACTTCTTCTTTTTTCTCTCTACATTTAAGAAATGGCTAGTTTGATGATTTTACTGCAAATTAATGTTATATTTTTATGTTTTTTGTTTTCTTCAGAATTACTCAAATTTGTAATATATGCTTTGTTTGTTCTCAGCCACATT
Source organism: Urophycis cirrata (assembly GCA_027123175.1). Classification (NCBI taxonomy): domain Eukaryota; kingdom Metazoa; phylum Chordata; class Actinopteri; order Gadiformes; family Phycidae; genus Urophycis; species Urophycis cirrata. The sequence continues at coordinate 14,239,604 of JAOPUH010000025.1, forward strand.
TGTTAAAGTGTGGATAGCCTGATGATAAAACCTGATGATCTGAATGCTATGTGTAAATATGTGTATAAAATCAAGATTTTTGCTTACTTTGTGAGCTCTGTGCACTAAAAAGTGAATAATTCGCTGAGCTTTGGTTTCGCAAACGCGGCTCATTTGATTTGGGTTCTAAGCACAATGATGCTTTTTACGTCTCAAACCTCTGTTTAGTGGTTTACGTCTGTTTATCTGTTCTATCTCTGTGGGTTTGTTTTCCACTTCTGGTTCCTGATGTTTTAGTCATTAAAAAATAAATAAAGCAACCCTGAAATAAATAAATACAATCACTATGGAACATCAATCCAAAAAAAAAAAAGATTCCCCCAACACATTATTGGTAGTGCTCCGTTTTTAAAGATCGTCATGCGGGATTCTGTCTCAACAATCTTGGTTGCCTACCCAACAGAGGAGGGCTATGTGTGAAATAGCGCTGAGTGGATCTGAGTGCTGACATCACTACTAAAGGTGAGTCATGCAGGCTGTACAGAACTAACTGTTCCGCGCGGAAATGGAAAGGGAAAAAAACAAGACGGTGTTGCTGGCTGTGTGACGCAAGCTATAAATTACCAACACACCATCGGTTATAGAAAATGTAATTACATCATTTGTCAAATACTGAACATTTCTGAAAATGTGCCCTGAAAAATGACAAAAAACAATTCTTAATTAAACAATAAAATAACGTTTATTGAGATTTAATAAAATAAATAATCTGTTTGTCAACATGAGGGTGGTGACACTAGTGATGGAGAACCTGCAGTTAACTTGAATCCTATACATCACTGGCCTGCCTGTCTTACTGTGTAAATACCATGTAGATATAACAGACTTGATGCATTTCCAAACATGGGCCTTCCCACTATTTCTATAAATATGGCAAAAAAACAACAAAACATTAGCATATTCATATCTAATGTAGTGAAGGGTCAGTTGTGTCAGAAATTAAGCATCGCTTGATCATCTTTTGACCCCAAGTTGATTGTGTGTGTGGGCTTGTTCATCATAATTTAATGTTGTTTTGATGGATTTTCGATCCAAGAGGAAATCTTGAGGATGATAATGTTTTTCGTGAGAGTCACAACTCAAAAGGCCACTCACTGAAACCTCCAGATCCCTGCTGGTAAACACCACACTGTAAATGTTTGTCTCTCCTCCCTCTAGTTTTGTAAGATTCAAACCTGTAGGTGGCCATATGAAGATGGAGCAGCCCCCTGTGGGTGGGTTTTGGGAGAGTGGGGGTGTCAGTGGGCGGTCTTTTGGGGTTAGTGGGGGTGACTGGATGACACTGTTGTCTGAAAATGTTTCTTGGTTGCACTGGAACATTGATAGATGTGTGGCATTAGAAGACCACAGTAATTAACAGATCAGTCATTTTCAGTTGAAATGAAAGCTTGTTCCCATATTTCATCTTCAATCAATAAATGTGAATACATAATTTTCTTGATCGTTGTACAGTTGTGTTTTAGCTTGACTTATTTTAACCCACATATCAAAGAAACACACAAAGACTTCTGCAAAGTAATGAATATTTCAAAGATATCAGTTATTGGCTCAAATTTTACCATTATGATTTCTTAAGAAGGGCGTGAAAGTGGGAAGAGTGTGACAAGACAAATGACTTTACATCCCAATATCACACACATATTGTCTCAGTACTCAAACAACTGAAGGATGTTTAACCTGAATGTAATTTCTTCAAAACATTATAAATCATCTGACGGTTCATGAGTTGATGTTAAATCCACAAGATAGCAGACAACAGCTACTACGGTATACATTCCATGTTGAATAACTTCTATTGATTTAGCAAATATTTCAGAAGCTCTCCCCTAGCTCTCTAATACCTACATTGCATTACATCATCAAGGTTTCCTATTACAATTGAAATCACAAAATTGTGTATGATTTTGTTTGGTTAGAGGGCAGCAGAGGACAATTTTTGAAATACTGTATCTCGATATATTGAAGATGCTGATAGAGGTTTAAAGATTTGACATTTTTTTTCCACATGTCATTCAACCAACCCTGCCCACTGGCTCAGTGATCCCCATCCAGTTCATTACAGACTAATGCAAACTCTAAACAGCCCCACGTCTTGTCCACTAAGCATGGCTTTGGCCTCGCATGGCTTTGGCCTCGCATGGCTTTCTATGGCATACCCAGACTAACGCTGAGTAGCCATCAATCGAGACAGGGTTTACGTTTTCATAATATTGATTTCTTTTTACATCCCCCAACACAGACATATTTTTCACTCGTGAAGAACCTTAAACCAGCTCAGTTTACAGTCCGTATAGTACATGACGTGTTGGCAGTTGAGATGGAGGTCTGTACATAACACGCAGTTTACCCCTGGAGGCTTTTTCATTTCCCTCTGTGGTCAAAATCCTCCTTTGTGATGACAGGGCTCCTGCTCCGACACGCTATCGCACTCCTCCTCTCTTCTTTACTCTCGTAATCTGTGGAGAACAAACAACAAAAAAAAGGTTGTGTAAATAAACCTGCTGTCATATCCTGTGATATGAATACAGATGAAAATAGACAAAACCTTAGGCAACACTTAATCATTATCATTGAGTTAGCTTGTTGGAGGTTTGTATGAGTATAAGTATAAGTAGAAGTACAAGTATAAGTATAAGCAGTCACTATAAGGCAAGTTAGTTCTTCACTGTTGCATTTACTAAGGTCCTTGTACTGTTTTCCGTTCTGCTTGCAAGATTTCCTTGTTTTCTATTTAATTATAGTATTCTAGTGTAGTATATACAATAACACATTTTCTTATTGGGCTCCTGGTAGGTTTCACAGTGGCTCATAGCATGGGAACAACAACAACTGACTATCAATACCAGTGGCCAGTGAATAATTTTTCAGTAACACTGGGAAATAATTATGAAGGATTACAACACAGGAGAGGCAATAAGCGGCATCAAACGAAGCAGAACGGGTGAGGAAGAAAAAAACCCACAAGACAAAGTGAGGGAGACCAACGTCAGAGATGAAACATATGTCATTTTCATTATTTCCACACTTTACTCGGAGGGGGATGTGTGTATGAGATGTATAAAAAAGGACTGTGCCATTTCCCTGCCCACAAGTTTTATTTTTGAACACTGTCGCTTGGTGAGTCAATGCAACGCCCCTCCAATTACCTCCCACTCCTTCGCCCCCACGCCCAATCGCTCCCGCCCTGCAGCCCACGCACCTAAAAGTCTGACGTCAGACGCTGCTGCTGCTGGGGGGGGGGGGGTCTGAACGCCCACAGAGTACTTCCTATCCCCACCTCCTCCTCCTAGGGCCTTTTGTTTGCTTCTTGCTGCGTTTCTTTCACTCTGGTTTCCTGCTGCCTCAGCCCAGCAGTGCTGAGCCCTTCTAAATCGCACATACCTCCATGTTATTAACAGTGTTGGGAGGGGGAACACTGTTAATAATAACAACTTTTTTAAATTTTTTTACGCGATGGTGTGTGACGTTGGGTTAGATTCTAGCACATGACAGTGTTACACATTTGTCTTTGTCATCTCTCTCTCTCTCTCTCTCTCTCTCTCTCGGCCTCTCTCGGTCTCTCTCTCTCTCTCTCTCTCTATCTCTCCTCTATCTCTCTCTCTGTCTCCTTCTGTTTCCCCTCCTAACTGCAATCCTCTCTAATTTGCAGTCTAGTGGAGTTCAGCTGTGCATAGTGGGAGGCGTCACCTCAGAGATTATATGACTCACTGTTGTTCAAACTGTAGATCCATAAAACATTCATTGTTTGGGGATCTCTTGTCTGCGTCCTTCGGTTCATCAAATAAATTCCTATTTTCTTCCACTTTACATGTAAAACCCAGTGTGGCTCAGTGAAGCAAAAAAGAAAAGAAAAGAAAAGGAAAAAAAAGAAAGGTCATGTGCAAAAATAGCCTGATTTAATATCAGCAAATAAATAATGGTCAAAAAAAATATTGTGGAACTGTCATTTAGAAAATTCACCTGTTGCATGAGTCCCTTCTGACCCTAGGCTGATCCTGCCATCTCGGCCATGTGACACCATCCTAGCCAATCGCAGCCCTTCATCCATAAGTGTTTGCTGTATGAGATGGCGACTCCAGTTGACCGGGTTAGACGTGTCTGTTGGAGGGGGTGGGGAAAAGGGCAGGGGGATGGAGATTGGTTGCACTGTAACCAATTATGTCTAGCTGGACAGACAGATGTGTGTGTGTGTGTACCGCGTGGGTACCCTCCCACAGCCGTAACCCTTCTCTCTCTTTTTTTTTTTTTTTTTTAACGATAGTCAGTGGTTTCATACAATCAGACATTGACATTTAAAGAAACATAAAACATGTCTGGGGATGACAGATGGTCTGTAGAAGGGGACAGAGGTTAGAGATAGAGAAAAAAAAAAGTGTCAAAACTCCCCAAAGAGCAATACAAAGAGAACCACTTGAGGTTGTGCGGTTGGTCTGCAGGGACTACCTTGGGATACAGTATCCAGGCTCTCAGGGGACACACTGTCGTCCTCCGCCCGCTGGGTGGTGACCTCTGACCCCTCCGCCCCAACCAGCGAGGACACGCTTTCTGGCACAATGACCTGGACAACATCACGTCCGCACCAGAGGAACAGAGTTCTGATGAACGCAGTCGCTGTGATGATGGCTCTAATTATGTGGCAGCCGCATCCACCCATTAAATCGTCATTTGAACCCACACATTCAAACCAAACTAATAGGCCAGAAATAATGGCGCTTTGATAACTCACCTCGTGTTTCACCCTCTTTTGCGATAGGAAATTATTGTCATCTGTAATTGTCCTTTGAATAGAATCAAAAAGTAAGATGAGATAAGATACATGATAATGTAATAAAAACTAAAATATAGCCCAGATCCCCTGCAAATTGTATGTATATTTATGCATTTTTGCACACTAGATCTCCTTCTTATCAGTGCAAATTCAATAGGGAGGTTTTGTTGAAACTTTCATGCAAGGTATGGTTCCATATTTACACGTACAAATCCGCTGAGTTTAATGTATGAGGAATGTCCTTAACACAACCAGATCTGGTTCACAGCAATGGATGCATTGGTACAACATTAGAACCGATCAACTCAACATTCTCGTGTGTCATTTACTGCAAAAAAAATAACGACATTTGAGACACACAAAACTCGATTTGCTCCACGTTGTCAGTCCTCTTACCGAGCATGTTTTAATGTTGATGTGTAGGCACACTTCCTTGCCACCTGCCGAGCCAAAGAAAAGAGTTCGACACGTCTCAGCAAAAGGGCATTGTCTCTCATACAGAACTGGGCAGCAGCTTCATTGATGATCAACTGAGGGGAGAGAACACTAAGTAAAGGGAGCCATCTTTAAATTGTTTTACAAAAATACTGCAGCCCTACCCGCTAGTCAAATGAATCCTTTCACATTTCTAATGACAAACATAAAACACATGACTAGACTTGCAGAGTCTGTGTCTTTGTTGTGATGCCCTTACCTCATGGTGCGTGAGTTGCTTGCCTTCCCTCCGCTTTGAGTCAAACCTCCCGTAAATCAGACTGAACTTCCTGATCTCCTCCTCTTTGTTCCCGTCGTGCGGCCCCATCTTGAAGATGTGACCCACAGTTTTTGCCATCTTCTTGTTCATCCTCAGCAGGGTCTTCACCTCCCCCGGCTCTGACCTGGGCAGCGTCCTCAGGAGTCTCTCCACGCTCTCCCCCACCGCCCTGGCCGTGTCCCCGTCCAGCTGCCCCCCGGGCCAGGCCGAGAGAGTACCGGGGGGGAAAGACGTGGAGGACCCCGGGGGCGTGGAGGGACCCGCCGGGCCGGACGGGTGCGGCGGCGGGCTGGGGGAGCCGTCCTCCGTCACGCAGTTCCCGTCCGGCTCGGGGTTGAGCCAGTGGTGGTCCATGGGGGACAGTTTATCCCTGTAGTGCGCGTCCGGGGGCTGCGGGGAGGCCTGGGAGCATGGGCTCCGGGGGCTTCCGCTGTGCATCGGCGTGAGACACGCCCTGTCCTCCCTCTCGCAGGGCGAGCCCGGCTGGCCGTTGCTCACGGACTTCCGGGGCCCCCCAGCCGCCGCCCCGCCGCCGCCGCCACTGGCGCCGCCCGTCCCCTCCACCTTGAACAGCGGGATGCCGCAGGGGGCGGCGCTGGAGACGGGCTGGTTAAAGAGCGCCGGGTTGGCCGCCCAGTCGCGGAGCGCCTTCTGTAGCCTACGCACATGCAGTGGCTTCGTGGCCATGCCAACGAGTGCCATGATCTCCAAGAATTCTTCCTCCGCCGCCTCACAGAGCTGCTGCACGTCATCGCCACCTTGCTGGATGAAGGTGTCGTAATAGGCCAGCAAGTTGGCTCGCTGCAGCACCCGGTAGAGCTGCAACTCCCCGAGCGTGCGTGGCAGAGACATGGCGCTGCACCTAGAACCAGTAGGGCAGGAAACGCGACAGGGAGAAGTAAAAAAAGGGAACTATGGTGAAACAACCGAGTAACAACCGAATTATGACAAAGAAGTTAGCGTGGTGATCCGTTGCTTGTGTTTCATTTACTTTACAGCTTGAGAGTCAGATGGTAAACGTGACGGCACACAGCTGTGGGATTGGTCAGGGATAAGACACTTACACCAGTTCTCAAGGACTTTTAGCTGAAGCGCAAAGCCATATGGTTGCATCAAAGTGTATAGTTCCTACCTTACCATCACTTTTAAGTCAACAAAGTTTAACTACCATGGTTTTCCTAGTGAGCAACCCAGTAACAATTGTATTCATTACATATTCACTGTTAATCATAACATTTACGTGCGCACACAAACACACACACACAAACACACACACACACACACACACACACACACACACACACACACACACACACACACAC
>JAOPUH010000025.1:14267923-14283383 GCA_027123175.1 Urophycis cirrata
AGTCAGGGGTCATCATTGAAGAGGCCAGTTTGCCAGGGTCAGGTGCTCCAGGAACCAGACTGCCAAGGGCCAGTTGTGACCGGGCTCAGGTGGAGGGTCTAATGAGGCAGCTCAGAATGGAGAAATTACTCAGAAGGAGAGCAGAGAGGGCTCTGGTAAAACAGAAAAGGAGTAATTTGGCATTAAGAAAAAAACACAATTTGATCAATCAAAAATTTAAAACAATCTTCAACACAGACCAAATTCTGAACAAGTATATCCCAAAATTCTATAAAATAATAAATGAAATATTACAAATATCACAAACGCCCGCTTATTTCTACTAGTGCTAGCAGCTGGAACTAACGTTAGTCTTACATCACACACAAAGCCGGCGAACGATGGCTGACACGGTCAGGTTCAGCAGATAAAATACAAAAAAAAAAAAAAGAAAACCCTTTGATAATACATCTAAATCCTGCTTGTAAGTTACCCAACATCATTCATAAAAAAGTTGCTAGCGATTCATTACCGAACTCTTAAGTTACCTTCACATCTGGCGAAGTCGCGCTAGCTAACTACCTAGCAGGCAATGCTTGAAAATTGGTTCTAACAACCACGATAAAATATAGATAATTACGCTGTGCATAAACAAATGAAGACCAGTATAAGCACCACAAAGGGCCTCTGATACAATATAGACGGTTGATAATTGAAAAGAGGTCGATATTTCAGCAACTTACCTCTGGAACTAATCGATGCGCAGCAATGTAAGTGAATGAGATCCAACGCTCAAATGACAGTGTTTGGAACTATTCCGAGCTCCATACCCCGGAAGTAGGCGGGATAAAGCGCCGCCATTATTTACAACGGAGGTCTATGGGAGTGTCGCCACTCTGTTTATTCCATCTCTCTGGGCCCGCTTACTTGTCAGTCTTGCCCGTCCAATCAGAGGGTTTCCTTCGTTTAACTCGTCCAATAAATGCGACGCGCCGATGCGTGGGTTCATGCAATAGCACGTTTAAAATGTTTCCGCGAAAGTTGTCAGCTGTGATGAAATGCCTTTGATTGTTTCGTCCTCAATTCTACAATGCTCTACGAATGCTGTTATCCTCTTCAAGAAGTCAATCGATAACCAGGAAGGAGAATGGACAAGCATAATTTACTTTCCCAAACACTCTCAATACACATTATCTTGTTCATGCCAGTGGGTCATAACATAAAGATCAATCATTTATTTAAATGATTAATTTAATTTAATGATGAATTTTATTTCAAAAAACGCATTGTGAGTTGATGGCCAAACACACATGTTCTGTCTATTGTTATGGAAGGCCTTAAGATCCTTCCTAATAATAGGCCTACTGTTTTTCACGTCTACGTACTATAGGCCTACTGTTTTTCACTACACTGTCTTTTCTTTTCCCTTTAACATCCAACTGGAGTATTGTAACGAATGCAATTTCCCTCAGGGATCATTAAAGTATTTCCGTCTGTATGATCCGTTGAGAAAATAAGTACGCCTATATGAGGAAACGTATATTTAAGGCCTACTGTGGTGTGTGTTGAAGAATACAACCGCAGGCCAATTATCATATGAACTTTGAACCCCGTGTTTTTGTCTTTCGTAAAGTAGGCTTTTGTCCTCAATAAACTGATTTACGGCTGCTGATACACGTATTGCAGCAGACGTGAAAGCAAAGTAATAACAGCGATTTGTTAATCGTGGTGTGATGACCAGTCATTCAACTCTGTCGAATGACTGGTCTGGCATTCACTCTCACTGCTACAATTTCCTGAAAGAAAATGCAGCCGACTGATCAATAGTAGAAAGACAATGTAGCGTGAACCGTGAACCCCTCAGCCTATCTCGTCAAGTGGTCAACCAAACTTTATTTCTGTTTCGGGGACTTGGGTTTTCTGGCTTTTTGCCAGACCAATAATCAAGACTCAATTGTTGATTGGTATTTATTATTTTAAATCATATTGAGTTTTTACTTCTGATCGTTATTATTATTTAGTTTATTATAATATATATCTAGGCCTATATAAAGATTATAAATGTTTTGGGGTATCTGTTACGTCAGTGAATACGTACATTGTGACGACAGTTAGTGCTTGAGGTTAGTATCCGGGTATCTTTCAAAGTAAAAGCCTTATTGTCTTAATAAGTATACCGTGTAGCGTATAGGGGGGCTTTATTTTCGAAAATAACTGCAATAGTTTAGTTATCCGGTTCAATTATTTCGACCTAGCTTACTTGTTGGTTTAGTTTTCCGTATACAAGACACGGGGAGCTGAACAATATGTGGACGTGTCATTGGTAGTTAAAACGGGTTATGTTACGCTGAGCTGCGGCTTGCTTTGGTTTGCCCCTCTGGTGTTTGGGTGAAGCGTTTACCCCACTCGCTGCTTCACGATTGCCTCTTGTTTCAGGGCAAAGGACGGTTTCGCTATCAAGGAACTCCGATGAAGTGGCCTCACTCAAATTAAACGTAAACACCCAATATTATATTGTATACATCGATGTTCGTAGTATTTGGTTTCCCTCTCAGTCGAGATTGTCCAAACCGCGGGACACGAAGCCTTGTGTCTTTTTGTGTGATTGGTAAAGTGTTGTCAGCGTGTGTTGGACTCGGCAGGACGTGCTGCTTTGTCTCTGTATGCTCCTCAGCTGCCGTCTGTCACTTTGTAGCAACCAAACGCTTACACGGCCCGCTCCCAGGCAAAACAGACTCCAGATTGACATATTAACTGTTTTTGATTCTTGGGATGTGTATGTAGATATTTGCATTGTATCAGGATAGTTAGGCGTCAATTTATTGTTGTTACTTTTGCCCCCTGTCAGTGAAAGGCAAGTGTCTATGCAGAACGTGTAAAGAACTGTTACAAATCGACCTGTTTTCTGCTCTATGTTTCAGATTCCGAAGTCAATCTCTCACGTCTTTCATCAGTTTTGAGACCCAAGTTTACAGTGCAATGGCCAGTAATTTCAGAAGCTACATCTGGGACCCGGTTCTTATCATTTCTCAAATCGTACTGATGCAGTGCATCTACTACAGCTTCCTGGGACTGTGGATGGCAGGAGTGGACAGCCTTGTTCAGATGAACCGCTCTTTGGACCAAATATTTAGCTATCAAGTAAGTCCTATGCATATATGTAATAACATTTCATGTCACGGCATGCAGATTTACAAATTCAGCTAGTGGCGCTGTCTAAAACTGTGCCTTTCGTCTTGCAGGTCCTTGGATTTGCAACCATACAAGGCAGACTTTCAATGATGGCGTTTGTTTTAAATTCTCTTACATGGTAAGATATTGGATACTCTTTAGAGTGGTTCTTAAATGTGGTTTTTATTCCTGCCCTATCTCATCTCATCACATCCCTGCAGGACACAATAAAAGCCCAGCCAATAACCTAAACCACATTGAAAGCAGCTCAGGATGTGGCTCTGACCACCTGGCCACATTCTCAGTGCAGTGCAAATGAGTCTGCATCCTGGGCCATGACCAGGGCCTTTAAGGTTGCTCGATTCATGTGTTGGTCTTCTCACCGCAATGGCTTTTTCAATATTGCATCGCTTTTCATAACTTTAAGTTACAAGTCGGGACATGTTGCGTTTCATCTTTCAAGTTCAACGTGTGTGATTTTGAACACCGTCCTTGCATGCTTAACGTAACTTGTGTCCGTCCGAACATTTCACCAGTGCCTTCGGCCTGTGGTTTTTCGTCCGCCGAGGGAAGCAGTGCCTGGACTTCACCGTCACCGTCCACTTCTTCCACATGATTGGCTGCTGGATCTACAACGCCCACCTCCCTGCCGCTCTGTCCTGGTGGCTGGTCAACGTGGCCTGCATGGCCTTGATGGCCGTGATCGGGGAGTACCTGTGCATGCGGACTGAGCTCCGGGCTATCCCCGTCAACACGGGCCCTAAGTCCAACCTTTGACTCGTATGACACAACTGCGGGCACCGGTGGACAGGACAGTTGACCGTCGGGACCGTTGGGTTTGGGACTTGGAGGGCAAGCGACAGACGCAAATGGACTGTTGAATTGACAGTGATAAAACCCGCAAGACAAATGTTTGCTTTTTGTCTGGTTGTTGGTGTATTTATTTGTAATCTCCCATTTTACACTGAAATGGATCATTTGTATGCCAATTAAGATGCACTGTTGAATCGGTTTTAGACGCAGGTTGATGTGTTGCATATTATATAAGATTTATTTTTAGATTGTGACCTATATTCCAAAGTTGAATTTACTGCATCGAAAAATGGGCTATTGGATAATATGTTTTTTGAATTTCCAGTGTATTTGTACAGTATTATGTATACGCTGTAAACCAGCTGGGGGTCTTGTTTGCTTGCATCAATGTTCCTAGCACATAAAGGGTGAGATGGAAGGTTGTTTTCTTCATTGAATTACAACATGGCAACTGGGCCTCATAGTTAACAGGTTACTTCTATACTGCTTTGGGTAGCTTTTTATTTAAAAAAAGTTTCCCCTCTGTAAGGGATTATCTACCAGCTACCTGCTGTGTTGTTTTTGAAAGTGTTGTGTGACCACTTTAGTTCATGCTTACTTTGCATTACCTTAAAGTAATTTTTTTTAATAATTCTCTAAAAGCTATAGTTGGTTGCTGTGAATAATATGAGTGTTACCAAACCATCTATGATTTCAAATATTAGACTATCATACAATCTGAGCCTTTATCTGAACCTAGCAATGGTAATAAGTCTTGTTTTGGTTGATATTCCTGGATGGAGTATTGCGTTTGGAGCCTGGATGGTAGCAGGCAGCGAAAGCGGTCTTCTTTACTGAAGCAATTCATAATCTTTTTAGCACAACCTGAAGTCATTTTCACATCATATTTATTAAATTGAGAAACTGTTGTGTGCTGTGTGGCTCTATTTGTCAGGAATCACCCCGGTGCAAATGTGAGATAGGCCTACATCGTTTCACACATTGTCCTGCACAGATAGCATGCACACCAGTCCCCTGATGAGAACAAGAGAAAGACAGAATTGTAACTTTTTAGCAAACTCACTGCTCTCATTTGCCATTTACCGCAATGTTTTGGGCTCAACTTAATACAAGGGAAGAATGATTCTTTGTCGGGATTTGCGTTAATAATTGGCGTCAGCTGTTGAAACTGAGCTTCTATGAAGAGTGCCTTAAACCGCAAAGGGGCATTATGATGGCGCCCCCATCTATTTCCTGTCTGTTGACTGGTCAGGTGGAAGAGAGCAGATGGAAGGGCACTAACAAGCTTCTGCATGGAGGCTCCACACACTCTCATTATGGAAGTTTTGCTAGAGGCAAGGCTAAATACAGAAGTGTAAGGCTGAAGAAGTGATCTCTGAGAAAACTGTTACATGAATACACCCTCATTTAAAGTGAGACCTTGTCATAAAATATGTATTTTAAAATGTCTTAGGACTCATTTGTGATATAACTACCCATTTAAGAGCTTATGTATACCACTTCACCACCATCACAATAAAAGCAATTTTCATCACATCTAAACAATTTTCAATAGATAGGTTCTGTTTTATTGTTACAAACATATTACTTTGTGATACAATACTTGGTACAGGCTTTTATAAATACTGTGCTTTGTTATTGACTTTATTGACTTCCAGGAATGGAATAGGTATTGCATTTCATGTCCACATTCACTTCTTGAGATAAACCTTTTGAATATGAGCTATTTCGAGTCACTGCAGACCTGGATGCAATCATGTTCATGCTTTTTTCATATAAAGCTAAAATAACTGACCTCTTTCTCATGCTTTATCAAAGAAAAATACAGTGTATTTTTAATCTGACATTTGCGGCCAACACAAACAAGGATTGACCATTTTTAACCACTTGAAAATGACCACAAGCCACTACAAACCATGCCAATGTTGGAGAGAATCGATATGGATAAAAAAAACTAAAACATATTGCTTCTACTCGGGATCCAATCCAATGTCATGCATAGATCTATACAGCTTGATTTACGTTGAGGTGCAAACGGATGTATCTATAAAATCCATCTACTTCCATCTGAAAATAGTCATGCGCTTGTAATTGCATTACTATAAATATAAAGAACTACACAATTCAAAAGTGCTAAACTATGATATCACATGAATTGCTATCTTTGGACAAGTGTTCATAATTTAATAAGCAAGCCATTAGTGTCTCCTCAAAATTGATGATGGTATGATGCTCATGGTTATAATTATTACTAGTCATAAGCTCTTATTATTATTTGTTGTTGTGTTCTAAATGTCTTTTAAACACAAGACAGAATACAAGAATATTCATTTGGAAAATAATGATCAATATTTCCACCTCATTTGAATGTGTTCAGTCACACCAGTCAGATCATAACTCAACATTATGAATCCCATTCTGCAAAACATAACAATAAGTATGGATGCACAAAAGTGAGATTATTAGCCAGGATAAATATGAAGCTCAATGTGTCCAATGCCTAATTTGGTGTCTTAATAGCAGCCATGCAAAACTAGCCTGAAGGGGCTACGATTTGCGGGACAAATGGTTAGGTTTCATACACCTGACTTGATTGTCACATAAACATAAAATCACAACAGCTTGCAATATCATTACGTGGCGGTCTTATGCATGTTCCATCTGTGTCTGGTTTAACAGATGGCTCAAAACTTGTCAACATATACAGTATAAAGAATTTTTTTTAATTTTAAAATTTACAAAACATTATTATTTGTATAGTTTTTTTTTGTAATTTATCAAACAACAGTCACCAAGAGTTTATCTAAATAATCGCATGACAAAATAACAGCACAAAATCAACCTTGCTGGCGAAGCTAATGCTCAAATTACATTTCCCATCAACGATATTCTTGAAGCGGTTACATAATTAGCCTTACAGAACGTAACGTTAGACACATCATCTATGGCTTTGCTTTAACATTTACTGTGGTCATTTAACACCGTGACACCACTATAACAGTACCATATTTGCTAACTCCTCAATCTTGTGCTGATCACACTTGTATGCAGTGTTTGATTTACAAACATTGTTAAATTGCTTACGGAAATCCTTGGCTTGATGATTTTGTAGTGCTCAGGGGGAGAGAATATAATCTAAGGAAATGTGGGTCTGCAAATGCAGGGAGAGGCGGGTGGGGGGTCCCCTTCATGCGTATGTGGCCACAGACATAATGAGCCCGGCCAGCAGGGGTAGGGATAGTAGAGTGGCCAGAGAGGCCTGGGGGCAGGGAGAGGAGCTCCGGGCACACAGGTCAAACAGGCTCCCCTGGAAGCGCATCTTCCGGGAGTCCTCCCTGAGGGTCTCCCAGATGGGGCCCACCTCCTCCTGACAGTCTGACAGAGCGTTGAGGGCACACGTGTGGAAGGCCTCCCAGTGGCTGCATGGCACACGCAAGAGGAAGGGGTGAGCAGAGAGACACTCGGACACACCACCGCGCCAACAGTCGTTGTTATGCACTCTGCATGCGGTTGTGATTATACTGCCACAGGTTGGTGTGGCTTATGATGTCCAAATGGGTCAACTCAGACTTTAATCGCCATAGATGAAAGCACAATGCCAGGATACATGCAAAAATGCACAGTATAGCTTTGTAGACTGACTACACAGTGCTGTGGGTGGAAAGCGCACAGAGTAACAATGATTTTAATCTTGGTAATTACTGACTGTAGCCATAGTCATGCATTATTTAGCTGAGCGGCTCTGTGCATTCTTTCCTATTCTCTACCCTGGAGATCTGCAGACATCTGTTCACTTGTTTCCAGTTGGCTTATACAATGCAATACCTTACCGAATTATAGAAACAGGCCAATAGTGCCTCTAGGCATATTTGATCTTTTAAAATATAGAAACCTGCTAACACTAGACATAACCTGGATTTGACTATATATTATGATATATTATGACCTTTCTCTCAAACACTCTTCTTTACTTCTTTTTTCTCCAGAAGGCCTACCTGCACACCGCTTCAACTCCAAGCTCACTAGTCACGTTCTCCTGGTAGTTGTCCATGCTCTCCCCCAATTCCAGGACACAGTCCGAGAAGTCCTTGTATATCTTCTCACACTTCACGTCGGTCGAGTCGGCTGCCACAACGACGATGCACAGCGACGCTACAAAGCAGGCACAGACAGCAGCATACGAGAGAACCCTGAACAACGTGCACATTTCAATTTAATTAAACAAATTAGCTCTATCGTAGACGTGCCAGAGGATGATGGTCAATATGTGTACCACCTTTGGCTATTATAGTAGGACGTTGCATCGCATTTAGTCCCCGTCCTAAATAAGATACCTCAGAGCTATTTTTGATATTGAATCTGGCAAGCTCATGTTGTAACAATTATTTCCACAGGCCGTTCAAAACTGTGGTATTTTTATTTGAACGCCATGTTCAATGGGCTAGACAGGAGCCAGCAGCAGGTTAACGTTGATGCTCGGTAACACATTGCATGTAGGGGTGTGCCCGGCGATGTAGGCTATACTTTGCAACATAAAAAATAACACGATGGTGAGGATATGAGACTTGATATTCGGTGGTTTTTATGCTGAGACGCAGATGAATGCATGCAGACTTTTTCAGAATCCAACATGTTTGCAGGATTTAACGCAACAACACATCGTGCATTTAAACATTGGAGGTTTAACATGAATTAATTTTGGAAAATGTTTTAAGATATCGACACAAAAAAATTGATGCTGGATAAGAACGCTTACCAAAGACAAGTGCTAGAAGTCCACAGATCTTCGTCGATATAAATCCCATATCCCATTTCAAGCCAAGCAAACAACACTTCGAGCCATAAGCTACGGGAGCCAATCAACTCGTTTAAACATACAAATATTCCCCGAAAAATCGCAATGTTGAGCAGTGGCCGTTATTTGTAATGCATTTTAATTTTGAAAATGATTACAAGATGACACACGGGCCTGTTTGACGTGCCTTGCTTTATCTGCACATATGCCGCTGACAACAAGGATACCTGCCTCTATATGTGCGTCTTTCTCCTCTCATCCCGGACGGCTCTTACACCTCGATAACCCCGACATGCTGCTGCCATCCTATGGTTTATTGTGGTGTGGAGTGAAACAGCGCCTCTGTGTTACACACGGGCCGGCAGCTGTGTACGATCAACTCGAACTTGACATAAATCAAGAAAAACAGTTTATCGACGTATGGGCATATTATAAATAGGCTACACAAGCCTACTCCTACATCTTAAATGGCCATGTACAGAACTTCCTGGAGCTTTATTTTTTTTTAATAAAAGCTATATTTAAGGATAACCATGAATTGAGTTCACTTGTTATTTGGATAACTGTTATTTAATCCTTTTAGGGTATATCAAATAACCTACACTGGTCATTTGCCTAAAATGAAGAGGGAATGACACAACAATTACTTCAGACAAAAACCTATTTCGTTCAGCCCTTTAATTGTCCTGTCATGAAGTTTGCAACATTGCACACATTTTTAAACAAAATAAAGCTTCAAATACTTAATACTTTAGAAGAAGCTTTATAAAAAAATAGGCGAACAAAAAAAATTCTGTTCCTTGATAAGGCTTTGCTCTTATTTGTTGAACCTTGAAGAAACAATGAGTTGAACTGACGTAAATAAAACAATATCAGAGCTGCATCCACACCATGCAAGCTGAACCAGGAATGTTGGAGATCATCACCAATACACACATCCGACACCAACGTCCAACCCATCACATACAGTAAATACTTGGAAAGGCAGCTCGAATGATTTTACACCTTTTCTTTTACACATAGACATGAGATGTCGCTACAAAACAAAATGACATATAACCTCAACACACACTTCTTGAACATTCCTCTGGTGTATGCTAGTTTTCTAAATGACGCGGTGCAGACATATTGTGCGCGTATGTTTTTTTTCCCCATAAGTCCATGCATTTAAAGAAATGTGTTTTAAAAAAGTTGACCCAAAAATTCAGCAGTTGTGTTGCTATGGCTACACTCTGCACAACCAGCAGTGGGGGGGTGGACACCTCTGCCAGAACACCTTGGCAGGTAAAGACAGCAGTAATACAGATGTTAAGGGTATGTCAGACATACTGCTGGGACAGGAAGCTGTAGACTCCAGCGCTGGTGAGCAGTGGTTATTCAGAGTCAGTTACTGTGGCTGATGAAGAAACTGGCGTTGAAATTCGCTCATGGCGGGGAATGATAACAAGATCTATTGATCGGTGCCAGCTGCCCTCTTGGTTCGTTTCCGTGGTGATGTCTTCGGGGATGCTTTGTCTGTAAGAGCATTGGTGTGTTTAGAGTCGCTTCTCGTGAGATCAGATAACATCAATTTGAGCAGAATGTTGCTGTGTGCTGCAGGATTACTTGTCCCGCGTGTCAGGGTGTGAAACGTACTCATGGCATTGAGGGTTTCCTGAGGGATCCAGCTGATGTCCACGTCATTCATGCCGACGGTGCCCTTCTCTATCTTCATCGTAATTCTTCTCTTCTGAAAACAGAAAAATATCATCTCTTTATAAATAACAGAGAGCCAAGTTTTTTACAATCCTTTTTTTTTAGGGAAAATACAACAACCACCTTTTTAGCCTCAATACTATCCTTTATCATATCATTACTCAAAAAAGATGACATCGTCACAGCCAGTAGTCCACATTGGAAGATAGAAACATGTACCTATTTTACAACATAAATTCCCAATTACGGATGAGTTGCGAATGATGTGTAAACCCATACCGTCCTGGAGTCCAGAACCTGGTACATTCCGAACAGCATGAGAGCCACCAGTCCAGTCAGGAAGATGTACATGAACATCCTAGAGGCAGAAAAAGAACAGAGGTTCATGCATACACTTTCATTCTGTTTTGGCACACATGTTCACTCATTCATAACAGCAGTGACCACATGACCAAAAGCTTTTCCTTATCCTCATTTTTTAAAATTTAGTTAGCATTTCAATAATATAAACCAGCGTACGTTTCTCCATCCAGTCCCTCCTCTAGCTCTGTGATGGTGACAGTCTGGTTATAGATGGCGGTCTGGAAGGCTTTGCCCTGGAGAAGAATGATCATCAACAACTTCATCATTTAATTAATTGCAAAGAATCTACAAAAATGCACCTACTGGTAGTAATCCTGGTGGCATACAACTGGTACTTCATAAGCAAACACCAAAAGCATTTTAAGTGGCGAGTATATTGGCATTTTAAATGACTCATACAGACAGATTGGGACCAAAATCTGTTGACCTGATTTTGCATTGAGCTAGCTACAATCAGCTCGCTCAAGCTCAACACCAGGCTGCACCACAATCTGCAAACCAATGTCATCCAAAAGAGCTCATTCTTGGCATTTGTGGAGTCAGACCAAGTGTTTGTGTATTAAGAAATAAAAAAAAGATCAAAGAAACAAATACATGTTTTTTTGTAAATCGATTCATTTTTGCGAGATGATAATATGCCACACCTTTCCTATTGAGGAATAGTCGTATGTTTGTAGAATTGCTCTGGAAAGCCTTACAACTTCAGGCACCAAAACTCAATATATCGAGGGGAAATCACGCACTTCTGGAAGCTTTGTAGTACATTTTTTGTTGTGTACTTCATGACACCAACATAATCTTGACCCTATGAGATTTGACAACCAACCACACCACATGTTCCTGAAACCTCTATATGTAGACAGACGATGTACCTCAGTGTCCAGGTAGTTGAGGAGAATCACAAGGCCAAAAGGCCGGCCAGCCATGGGTTGAGCTGGGATGAAGGAATATTCGAAGGAGGCCTGTTTCTGGGCCTGCACCACTGTGTTCAGAGGTAGAGCTGTGAACTGCACAACAGATGTATACCACACACTAAAATTAAACATGAGACTGATTAAATGAACAAGGTCACTTCTTAAATCAAGTTTATACACTAGCTGTGGCTAGTGTGTCGACCGAATTATACACTAGCAGTAGCTAGTGTGTCAACCTATTATACACTAGCTTATACACAATGTATTCCCTAAAATATACTTGAACACCATGAAGGTTTCCATAAAACTCTCTATGTATCACAGCTAAACAGCATACGTTCTGGATGTAGAACTGGAAGTCTTGGGGGTAGCGGAAAGAAGCCTCCAGGGACTGGACTGTGAACTCCTGGTTTCCCTTGTTTGTAAAGCCCACCAGGAACTTCACGATTTCATTGGACGGGAACTCTGTATTGTCGGGGCAGACACGGCACACACACACACACACACACAATTTTCTGTGTCAGTACATGCAGTACATACAGCCCTTAACATATATCCCACAATCATAGACATCTCCCAGGCAATCTCGGCAAGTCAAATGCTTTTAAGCTCAGGTACGTGTAATGTAATATTCATGAAAGAGGCCCAAGAAAAACAACAAACCCTCTCCAGTCACAAAGACGATGGTTGTGTCAGCGTCAGGATGAGAAGTAATATCAGTAGATTCCGAGTCTTCATCTACATCATTGTCCATTTCCTGAGGAATAGAGTATGACACTAACATAATGACCATTCATAGAACTGGCATAATAACTCATTCCCGATGTGCCAGTGACAACCAGACAGCAAAGTTATAGCAGCAGGTCTTAAACTATATAAGTGCTAAAAATAGGCTACACTTCATAAAAGTATTATAAAATCCGATTGGCCAGAGACACGTGTTACCGAGGAGGCCTGTGTTTGGACGCCGTATATCTGTAACGGTTTGATGTGTTCCTCTTTGATCCAAATAACATACCTGGTTTGGTATTTGGTCTTCTTCGACAAGGACCTCATCTTCCTCTTCCTCATCCTCCTCATCAACTGTGGCATCATGTCCAATGTCCTCCGCAGACTCCGACTCAGCAGAGACGTGGCCTATATCATCGCCCCACCAACAAGAAATAAACGAATCGACACATGGAATTCAACGTGCCGATAGTTTACCAGATCACATCAGTGGCTGGTTGCGGAAAGCGCCAGATGTACAAAAAAAGAGCGACATGCACCAAAAGTGGAATGGGTGTATGATTTGACGATACGTGAAAGCGCAATCATTGAATAAATCGAAAGCACCGATGAATGAATTGAATTGAGCAGCCTGCCATATGCCGGACTATTTTATTCATGGGAATTAATACTAACACATATAGCCTACATATAAAGTATAGGCCTATCATTGTTGCACACATTGGTAGATTAACCGTAGTCTACCAAACTTAATAGGCTACAAACTGTCTTTGGCAAACGTTCAGTGTTCAGTACAACATACATAGCTGTAGGCTACATGCCGTCTGGAAATGACGTTGGCTACTGAAATGATACCAATGAAAATAACACCATTGATCATTGTCTTTGCTGCCGATAATAACCAAACTTCCAAACTTGATTGAAACTCAAGGCAGGACAACCCAGCGGATCGAGATGCTCCGTCGCTTTAATCCCTCAACGTGTTTTGAACAATGGTGACGTGTCCCACAAGCGTCGCCCCGTTACCCAAAGCGCAACTTTCCCTGGAATTGTAGCCTATACACTGAAAACTACCCAACTCTTCATAGAAAGGTTTCACTTAAGAAAAAACAAAAACAAACATAGATGAGATGAAACATTCCCAATGTTTTACAACACATTCAAGTAGGTGGAGCGTTGGTTTCATTTCATTTCGTAAGAAACGTGACAGGCAAACTTTGATAAACCCTTACATAAAACCTTACTTCAATACATTTTTTTTGTCATTTTAATGAGCACATGCACAGGGCCTTCTTACTTTCTACGGACTGAATGGAAGTTTTGTGCCACGTCAATGTTACGCTCCCTGATAACCGAGCAGCACACAGAAACACTTTCCACTGCTGCATACCAATGCACATCTAGATAACCCAAGTGAAATACTCACCGATGGATATTAATCCACACGGGAAGGCCAGGAGAAAAAGGAGCACTATTCTGGATCCGAAGTTGAACATTTTGATGACTTTAATGTTGGAGATTCTCTCACACCAACAGTCAGAGAAGGAGAGTCGTCCAGAAAGGGGGGGGGGCAGGGCAAGTTAAGACACGCCTCTTCGGAAAGTTCCCTTCGTTTGAGGAGGCTCCTTTTTATTGCGTGTTTTTAAGATGCCTCATTTCGGAGGACATGTGACACATACTTGTCACCAAGTGTGAATACTCACAATTGTATGTGCTCGTCTTTCGATATAGAAGTTTATGTAGAGAAAGGGAAAAAAATAAAATCACAATCGCTAGAGTTTGGATATGATTCTTTTTTTTTTTTTTTTACATCAATCATGTAATCTTGAATGGCATCAAATATGATTTATTCCCACACTGTAGCTTGACAGACAGTCGGTGTGATACAATTGGGAGAGGGGCTTCATGTCGAGAAAACCACAACGACAAATTGCATTGGAAAGAAGTAGATGGTAAGTAGATGGACGCATAGCCCAATTATAGATACTGAATTACTGAAAACTGGCAAGAACTTGAACATATTTATCATGCCTGTTGTTTATCACTGACATCACAGTTTTGGTTTGGTTTGCTGTGTGTCCGCTAGATATCTCACTTATGCACCTATTTCCTCTATGTATAGGGTTATGGGGTCTATGTTTAGGGTCTATGTTTGGAACTGCAGTTGAAAGATCATAGCCTGGGAACCAGACAAATCGGCGATCTTAATTTTTTTGAGCTCCGGCAGAGCATTTGCGAATTGTTCTGCCGATGTCATGGCTGGAACGACCAGGGTCCCATGCCTATAAGGTCTGTTCATAGTGCATATGTTAATGGAGTCAGTATGCGTAGTTAGGCTGGAGCCAGATAAGGAAACATAAGGGCATTTACGTCAAGACCCCTGGCGCTGAGGAATCACAACACATAGCATTATCACTCACCGCCACAAGATGTCAGTAATAGTTCATAGTTCATGATGGACTTGCACATTATTTCGCCACCGTCACGCTGGGCCGACTGCGGAATGTTTTGTATAGGCAAGGTATTGTCTACCTGATGATCATGACATTTTTATACACTTTTATAAACAAGTCAATAATAGTATAGGCCTACCGCTATAGGCCTACGTCTATATAGACGGCTATTTTTATATATTGCTTTTTTTTTAATGTATCAAACATAAAATTCATAGACCTGACCATGACATGGCATCATAAAGTATATTGGTGACCATAATATAGTAAGTGTTAGTATTTCATTCTATTATTAGGATAGTTTTTTTTAAATTGTGTAATTAACGGTGATTTTACACAAGGGAGAGTAGTGGTCATGTGGTAACTTATTGTATTCTGTCCAGCCTCTTATCTAATTTATAGCCATGTGAAGTGATATGAAGAAACCATGGTCAGCTGAAATATTAACTCATCATTTGAAACCTTTCATAGCTCGCTCTCTCTCTCTCTCTCTCTCTCTCTCTCTCTCTCTCTCTCTCTCTCTCTATATATATATATATATATATATA
>JAOPUH010000025.1:14283751-14301554 GCA_027123175.1 Urophycis cirrata
CTCTCTCTCTCTCTCTCTCTCTCTCTCTCTCTCTCTCTCTCTCTCTCTCTCTCTCTCTCTATATATATATATATATTTGGTATCATGCAAAAATGACAGTTGGAATTATTGTGGTTAAATGGAAACCCAACAAAAACAAAAATCACAAGTAGTCAGCATTCACCTATACTTTATAATATTTATTTTAATTTTTACTTAATATGAATGCTGTTATGAATAAATAATAGCGATGATTGAGGAGTATTACAATTACTGTTTTAGTAAGACAGTCAATACATTCAATATAATTTTGTGTTTTATATATTTGTATTTCTATTGTAGTTGTAGTTGTAGTTGTACTTATCATAAAAAAACACGTGCAACACACTAATCTCAGTGATAGCCCGCTGGCAGTATATATGAAAGGTTTATTGGATGTCAAAGGGTTACATGGTGGACATCTATCAGCTATTGTCAGGCCCATTGGAGCACCTGAGCCGTGGTTTGGATTAGAGAATGTAGAGTTAGTTATTCAAATTTATGTTTTAATTACCCTGGATTTGCCCCTGCCGTTATCTGTATTTGTCTGTATCAGTGGTTGCCAAGCATAACATATTTTTATTGGCCATAGCATAGGGAAACAATAAAAAATGTCCATTATCTTTGATTTCGCTCCTTAACAATGAATTATTCATCAATTAATCAATTAATAAATGAAGGCTTATGATGGCGCTATTAGCAAGCTATTGTTCAGGCAGTTATTGATAAGGACAATTACCAGAAGGCTTATCTAAAGAAAATGATCAATGATATAATGACAAAGCATGTGACTGTACTGCGTATTTCAGAACTACGATTCACATGTTTTAATAAATGAATATGGTATAGCAGTGAAAATAAAACATGATTCCAATCCTCACACTGTTCCTGCTATTTCACCATGTATTACAAAAAGAGTTGATCCCAGTAAATAGCGAGGTCAAATGTGCAAAAGGAGTATGGAAAAGCCACCTTTGAACCTAACCTATCAAACAAATAAATACCACATCAATCATAAAGATACGTATATATGGCGGCTTCATTCACTTTTAGAGCATTCAACAAATGTACTTTCAGATCCAATGGAAACGTGAACTTAATCACAGCAAAACGCTACACCTTGGAGTCACGCTCGTCGAGCGGAGCGTTTTTCACCTCACTGTAAAAGTCAGACGGCATGTGGAAGAAGAGCTCGTCGTCGAAGCAGTCATCGTCGGCGGGCGAGGCCAGGAAGGGCAGCTTGAGGACGAGGCCGGTCAGCGTGCCGCCCGCCGTGGCCGCTGCGATGGTGGAAAAGATGGCCGCCACCTGGTAGAGGGCTTGCTCCTGGCCGCTGCGTCCCAGGCCGGGCTTCAGCCCCGGGATGAGCTGCTGCAGCTCCAGGAGCTTGGGATCCCCCTCCACAGGAGCGCGGTGGGCGAACACCTCGTACATGCTCGGCCCGTACGTTTCCTCCGTCGCCAGCAGGATGGCGCAGATGCCCGCCGTGCACGAGATGAGGCCCGTCAGCCCGTGGAGGTTGTGAATGCCGCACTGGTCCTGGATCCTGAGGCGCCTGGCCATAAACGGGGTGAGGTACCTGTAGCCCAGGAAGCAGGCCGTGCAGCCCATGACCCCCAGGGCGTACGCCGCGGCAGGGGAGATCATCATGTCCACGGAGGCCCCCACGGTCACACCGCCGGCCAGGGTCACGTTCTGGATGTCGGCCATGGTTAGCTTGCCCTTTTTATTGAAGACGGCCGACAGCGCGAAGGCAGTCATAGTCGACGAGCTGAGCCCTATGAACGTGTGGAGCACTGCTCGGTGCTGGTCGTCACCCTTCAAGGTCAGGGAGGAGTTAAACGAAGGCCAGAACACCCAGAGGAACAGCGTTCCCATTACGGAGAGGATGTCTGAGTGGTAGCTGGTGATCTCTTTCGCGTGGCCATTGTTCAGAACGGGTCGGTAAAGCACAAATGTCACTCCGAGGCCGAAGTAGCAGGCAAATAAGTGAATGAGAATGGACCCACCTGCATCATTTATCCTCAAGTACTTCAACACAGCCCACTCTGTTACAGAGAAGAAAGGGACCTCTAAGAAGGCCATAACCAGAAGCTGCACAGGACTGGTCTTGCCCAGCACAGCCCCGAACGAGATGAGTACAACGGCGCAGGCAAACTCTGCATTTATGAGGTTGATCACCCCGAGGTGAATCTTGCCATCATGGAAAAACTGGAAGTAGCCTTGCACCAGGATCGCCCATTGGATGGCAAAGGTGGCAGTCAGGAAGTTGAAGACCATCCCACTGAAGCCGTAGAAGCGGAGGAACGCCAGCAGACAGCCGAAGCCAATGAAGATCATCACCTGCACGTCGGCGAAGAAGGGATAGTCGCGGTAAAGAGAGTTCTCCATTGGTTTGGTGGCATTGTTCTGCAGCTTAGCGTTGGCGTTGTCATCGTATGTGACGAAGAAAGAGTAAAGCACCAGAAGTATGACTTCCAGCACTAACACCAACACCGGCAAGCGCACTCTCAAGCTTGTAGACGGGCTCATCTTGATGCACAATGAACAGTCGTGAATCTTGCGGCTCATGGGCTCTTTTATACTGCAATTCACCTTTAGATAAGAAGCTTTAACCTCTGGGTAAAGATCACAGAATTTACAGTGCACCGCAACCCCAGGCTTCAAAAGAGTGCTGATAAAGCTGATGAAAGACAATATGTTTTCTGGAATATTAATATATTAATTGTACTATTAATATTAATTACAAAATAATAATAAAAAAAAAAACAGATATGTCACTGATTTGAAAATAAAGCCAATTAAGATTTTAAAACAAATACTTAACCTTTTAAGACAGAGAGACATGCCTTTTACCCCTTTCTACTTGCATTGTGTTATTGTTGTTTTGTTGTTTTGTTAGGCCCATATATTTTTTTTAATCAGATGTTGTGGGTTTTTTTATGAACTGTACATCCACTGAAAAACATACTATACCCATAAATTTTATAATATCATTAAATATATAGTATTACATATTATTAGCCATTGGTCATTGTAAAAAAAAAGACAATTTTCAACCATTAGTAGAGCAACAGGCTATAACTGATTTATTCAGGCTTGTTTCAGTGTCTTGGGAAATGAACACAGATAGCTCAAATGACTAATGGGAATGATACCACTATCAGGTGTTCTCCATATGTTTGTCACTTTTTTATAATCTCAATTTTATGAGGTGCTATACCAAGCTAATAATGTGACAAAGAAGCCATAAAACATGATTTAGCTGCAAAAGGAGTCAGAATTTTTTTTGAGATTAAATCCAATAGAATATATATGCAGCTGTAAACTGCAGAATGAGAACATTCATAGACTGTAAACTGCAGGTTTGTAATCTCTAATACCTACAAATTAGATATCAGTTTACAGTTTTTTAGTGCTATGGTGTCTGCTATCTTACAGGTAACTCCCTATATGTTGCACTGCACCTTATCAGAGATTATTGACCTCCAACAATTTTATAGTTATGTGCATTTCATACACAAACATCAAGTTTGGTGTGATTTACAGAATATAGTAGAACATACAATACTAAGATCATACAATTTTTACATTTCTACACACATTTCTGTGTGTAGAAATGTATAAACTCTGCTGCCCAATGGGATGGACTTATGTTATAATGTTATTACAATAATAAAGAGGAAAATCATCAATAGGAAATTCTTCTGACGAAAGAGTCTTTTTTTCATCTAACCCTGGCATATTGTAAACTCTTGGCCCTTGACTTGCAAGCATAGCATGTGCTGTGTAATTATTGTCGTGAAATGTAATACGGCATTGGGCAACATGCATTAAATGACAGTGCCATCCCTTCAAAGCCTCCCAGTCATTATTTAGAGTAGGGTTGGCTATAAGTTGATCTGCATTTGATCAATACCTAATGTGGCTGCTACCCAAACAATTTCTCTAGGGATCACTCTGATAGCTTAATGCTGTCAGAAGATCCCAGCTCTTTACACTTTATCGACAATTATGTCTTTCATGAGTGGTATTCAATCAACATTGTTTTGATTAATAGGTCTTCTACCAAGTCCGGCCAGACGCTGTCTAGAGCGCGAGGGCTCTGCCGGGCGCACCGGACGGCGAAGAAGAACTGATGGAGACGACCAACTCCCAGAATGCACTGCGATGCCAACGTAGGCAAACAGGAACATGGCCGCCGGTGTATAGTGTCGGCAGCCAACACTCATATTCGATCGACTTTGATCATATTTGCGACTGGTCAAAGGTTGTCGTCATCTCATACTTCTTGAGCCCCAAAGAGTGAATAGTATTTTTCTTGGTGTGTTTGAAATCCAACCCGGACAGAGTCGTGCTGCTGAACGCCATTCACTGACCGGTAAAGGATGGGAGACTTTCAGTTAGCATTAGCAATCATCAATACAGAATTGATCGATATGAATGGAGACCCGATGCTCATCGATATCTTGCACGACATCGAGCCTAAGCCGTGCTCTTATACCAGCCTGACATTTACTTTTCGCCAATTCGTAACTAAAGCTAGCGTTAGCTTTTATTGTTGACTCTTTAGCTTTAGCAAGATGGAGCTGAAAATATGATATTTTCAATGCTTATCTTTATTTTCTAATGTACATCGTAGACTATATGAAGAGTGATCATCTTGTTTTTCTCAAAATCAATGTCCGGTATGTTGGAGATTCAAGATGACTCTGTTTTTCCTTCGCTGGTCCAGGCAATTTCATACTAGTAAATATGCGTATTGGCAGTATTTCGAGAAGATAAATCTGATGTTGTGACTAACACACTAAGGTGCATTACTTATACATATGTTGTGTATAGCTTTGTTCTATTGAGGCTGCTTTTGACATGGCTTTACATTCTTTTTAGAGTGGCAAAATGGCAAGTCCAAGAACCAGGAGAGTTCTGAAGGAAGTACGGACCGAAGATGAAAACAACGTAGGTACCAAACTGAAAAGCTGTTCGTGATCAAGCAATTCAATTGACTAAATTAAGGTCAAACAATATGAACAGTACATTGTTAACACATTATAGAAATGATGTTCAGTGATCTAGAAGACTATTAAATATATCTTTTTTGAGAAAATATTTGTAGCAACTGCAGGTTGCCGCAAATTGTTTAGTAATATGGGAACACATTTTATCTATATTACCTCAAAATATTATATTCCAAATCCTTCACCCCTCATTTTCTTTATAGATTCCTTTTTACTCTTCTAAAAATGCCTCAAAAGCCAAATGGTTTCATCTTAATTCATGATATTTACAAAACAAATATGTCAATATAACCATATGTATTTCTTTCCAGCTTTGTTTTGAGTGCGGTGCATTTAACCCCCAGTGGGTCAGTGTTACATACGGCATATGGATTTGTCTCGAGTGTTCTGGGAAGCACAGGGGCCTGGGAGTACATCTCAGGTACATCTCTTCAACGTGACACATGCATTTACCAAACAATGCCACATGGTGAAATTAAATGAGATTAAGGTGTTTATAACGTTACTCACTTTTGTAAGTAATATGAAACGTGATGACTTTATTGTAAAATATTACATTTGACTTGCTATATGGAATTTGTGTTACCAAGGCCCTGTCAACATATTAATGTTTATTACAAATATTTGACAGGACAGAAATGGTACAAGAGTACATAAATCCAGCAGCAATAATCTCGCTGATCTGGCAAAAATCTTAAAAATCAACCTCGGACTCAAAAGTATCAAGTAGCTACGTAAAACTAGACTGGATATTCCATTACGGTTCATCAGCAAGTATAATTACTTTAATGTTGTTTTTTTTGTCATTCGTTTTGACAGTTGACCTAACTGTGATAACAGCCTTTCGTATATTTACGAGTGCATTCTTAATTGTCGCCATGGATGTGAAATGTGTCCCTCAATGCAACATGGCATCCCTTCCCCTCTAGCTTCGTGCGCTCCGTCACCATGGACAAGTGGAAGGATCTCGAGCTGGAGAAAATGAAGGCCGGCGGCAATGGGAAGTTCCGGCTCTTTTTGGAGCTCCAGGATGAGTACGACCCCACATGGAGCTTGCAGGAGAAGTACAACAGCAAGGCGGCGGCCCTGTTCAGAGACAAGGTGAGGTCACTCGCTAGCCCGCTTGAAAATGTAAACTTCCACAAACACTATGAACTGATGACGGCAGCATCCGCCTTGCGTCGCTTTGTCTTTGACAGGTCGCTACAATAGCGGACGGGAGGGAGTGGTCCATGGAGACGTCCTCTGCCAAAAACTGGACATCTCCTCAACCAAAGACTAGCATGTCAACTTCTAGTCGGTAAACTTGAATGAAAGCCCGTTTGGTGTTTTGGAAGCGTTTTCGTTTTGTTGTGGAATTGCCAACACGGTCACTCTCATTGACTCACTCATTGCTTATTTGTCTCATATAGCTCAGTGGCTCCTGGGCAAAACCCTTCAAAGCCTGGCGACAAGGCGTTTGAGGATTGGTTGAGTGATGATGTGAACTCCTACCAAAGGTAACATTACATGCAACCCCCCCCCCCCACATGAGGCCAATAAGATGGGTCTTGATGTTTTCCCATACGTCACATTTCCAGCGGCGGCGGCTACAGTGGGAACCAAGAGAACCGATACGTGGGCTTTGGCAACACGGTGACCCCGGAGAAGAAGGAAGACGACTTCCTGAACAATGCCATGACGTCTATATATTCAGTGCGTCACAACGTGTTTACGCCAGGGGCCCGGTGAGTCATTGTTTGAGTGCCTGCGTTAAAACGGCCTGTTTTTCCCCTCTAGGGCTGGAGCAGCTTTGCTGTCGGAGCCAGCAAGTTTGCCACCGTCGCTAAAGATAATGTAAGTACATCCATCGGATAAATGTATTCCCGCGGGGCCTCTTAATTATAATGCTCATACCAAGGTAAAAAAACGACTTAAGATGTGTACCGTTTTTAAGATGAGACCAGTTCCAAGCACATCTGATGTTGAATTTCAACTTAAAGTGTACTTTGGTTTTCTGTCTCACGCCCGACACAGACCGCAAAACTGGCAAACCAGGCAACGCTAAAGGTAGGAACATTATACGTAATCAAATGAAATGTACAACAATTAAAAAAAAAAAAAAATCAATATCCAATCAAACCCATGCCATGAATCACGATGATAATCATGCATAGAAAAAGCAGACGCGATTCGTCTGAGCCGATGGACCTTTTGGTTTCTGATTAGTATTTGCAATACTAATTTCTTCACAAACACCGAACATTTCTAAGCATGCACGAGTGACTCCTTCTGGCTGTGAACAGCTGTACCTCTTTGACCTTCCTCTGCCCTCTCTGGATGTAGTTAAAGGGCTATAAAGCTCCCCCAGAACCGGTAAACCTCAGTTGCATGGCCCTTTTCCCACAACGCTGCCATCTGCGCCTCACGCGTTCTCCATCTTGTGCAGGGTTTCCATTTCGTGCCAGTGGTGGGCATGTGATTTTGGAATGCGGCGTTTGCATTTGACACGAATCACATGTGTATTGTCATTTTGATTATGCCACCGCATCCCCGATTCTGATTTCCACCTGATTTCCCACTAACTCGTTTAATGGATGATCCCTCAGACAATGGGTTAGCTGGTTAGAAGTCCATGTTGAAATAACTGGAAAGATGATGTTGGCATCATCACATGGTAAATGAATGGCCAATTATATGGTAGTCTACCCTGTTTTTTAACTTGGGTAATGGTGTCTTGTTGCCTTGGGGATATCCATTAATGCACAGCGTCTCCATGTCCAGCTGGTGATCACAAGTCTGCTGCGGACGTTGCTTCAGAGGTGTCACGTGGTGTGTGGGGAACCCAACAGCCAACGTGGGGATTTGACAATGGACAATTTGACAATTTGGACAATGGTGTACATTTCTTATCAGAAAAACCCAGGATATAAAGTAACTTGACTTATAAGAAATTGAAATCCCATGGGATTGGTAAAGGCTGTGATTAACCACCACACACCACTGCATTTTCAGTGCTACGTCACAGTAATGCAGTCGCCTCCCTCGCACCTCTGTTTCTTTTGCATTACGAATGTTGTCTCTTCTTTCATTAAAGTGAATTCTTCCCTCTCACTTCCAACCAGGCTACAGAGTTAGGACATACAATAAATGAGAATGTTATCAAACCCACCCAAGAAAAGGTAACCTTGAAGTCTGAGGTTGTTGGCTTGGTGGCGGGCTGTAGTGCTACAGACAGTAAAACGGCTTCAGGTGTGAATGTGTTCTCAACACCAAGCGTATGGGGAGATGGCTCTGTACTGTTGACTGGCAAAAGCAACCTGTCTGATGTTGACATCCTTGGTTTGATGGCTTTTCTAGTGAGACCCTCAGCTTGTGCAAATATTGAGCTGTTGGCTTTAAAGGATTATGAATGGCGAGATTCTATGCAGCTTTATGAAGTCTCTGCCTATGATTGAATTACTGCAACTCTAGTCTGCTTGTGGTCTTACTAGAGAACAGCATTTGGGTGCTGATTTTGGTACCGTAGAGTAAAAGACTGATGAATGATGTGGTATTGCTGAAATACTGCAGATATCAATTAATTGAAAATAATTATTATTGTTTTATAATGAATAATAATTTATATACATACAAATGTATTTGTACAATACATTTGTAATAGATAATTGGGCTTGGTTGAAAGGTCACTTATCAAGATGTATTTCAACATCATGTGTACCACAGACAACTCTGTTTTGCTTTTGTCGTTTTAACATGCGGTTGCCATTGTGTGTGTGTGTGTGTGTGTGTGTGTGTGTGTGTATAACATTGTATGTTTAGAAACGCACAACTTAGCTGCTTTTGTCTAGAAAACCCTACAAAGTATGTGTTTGCATGTTGACTTTTAACACTTTTTTTTTCTTCCCATCATTGTTGTAAATCCTGTTTTATAATTTGTTCATAAAGTGTTTAAACTCATATGACTGTGTCAACATGGCTCGATGAAGAGAAGTCTTATTTTTTGTAATGCTGTGGCTCATCCAGGTTAAAGAAGGGAAGTTGCTAGATGAAATGACAGTAGGCATCTCTGGGCTGGCCAACAAGGTAGGATGGTGGAGGATTGACCTCCGCTGTGTAAATCCAATACCAGTCTCCTCGGAAAGGAAAGCTGCCTCCTTGACCCTGCCGTACTCATTGGCCCTATTTAAGACTCCATTAAACCATACGGTCTGCACAGCAACTGAATGGAAAACGATGACATAGTCTTGTTTCCATTCGGATTCCCAAGGGGAGGCTGGTTTGGGTGTGTTGTGTGTGTGTTTGAACGATACTAACTGAATTTTCTGTTTTTCTTTTGCTGCCATTTATTTGGTGGTGAGTAATTGTGTTCTGTTTTATGTGAGTCTTTTCACAGATCTAGTTGAGGAAATCTTTGCGTGGAGAACAGTGCTGAGACTGGTTAAACAGCTCTGCAGAAACACATTGTGATTCATTGTGCGTGTGTGTATGTGGCATTTGAAATCATTAACTTGTTAGTCAAAGTTTTTCACTGGATATGCTATGGATTCCATACCTGTGATTCCTTTTTATATTCTCCACTAAATATTATATTTCATTGTTTAATGCGCTACAGACTTAACGATGACCATTCTGCACAAGATGATCTTAATAATAATAAGTAATGCGTGGGGCTGAAGAAGCACAGACACAGACACACACAGACACACACAGACACACACAGACACACACAGACACACACAGACACACACAGACACACAGACACACAGACACACACAGACACACACAGACAGACACACACACACACACACACACACACACACACACCGCAGTGTTTAAACAGAGACTCAACTCCGTAGGTTCAGGGGGCCGGCTCCAAACTGACCGACCTCTTCATGGGGAAAACGGAGGACGGGTGAGTACCGCACTGTGGGGTGACCTTCATCTCCACATCTCCACGCCACCGCAGTCTGTGCATGGAGTCAATTATGACCCCCCCCCCCCCAACTCATTGGGTTGACAGGTCCACCGGTGACAGCTACCAGAACATGGAGTCCACCGGGGTCTACCAGGCCGGGTCCGGGCAGCCCCCGACGAAGGACTTCTGGGAGACCTTTGGTAGCAGCAGCTCCCTGAAGCCCAAGAAGTCCCCCAGCAGTGACAGTTGGACCGCGCCGGACAACTCCGCCAAGAAGAGCTCCGACAGCTGGGACAACTGGGGCTCGGAGGCGGCGTCCAACAACAAACACAGCACGGGGGACAGCTGGGAGATCTGGGACAACAACTGGGAGAAGGCGGGCGACGCCAAGGCTAACAAGAGCCCCCCGAAGCCCGCCGAGGACAGCTGGGAGAATGCAGACTGGTAGTGGATCGCCCCACACACACACAGACACGCACACACACCCTCTCTCCTCCTCCTCTCTCCTCGTTCACCGTCTTACCTCTGTACCTGGTCCTTTCTCACCCCTCCATCTCACAGGCACTTTCAGGGAAAGGGAAAGTCAGATCTTGTTCATCCATTTTTATATCGTCATTATTCTTGGGTTGCCATTTCTGGTGTCTGAGTGTCTTTGTCAGAATCATTTTAACTCAAAAGGTCGATGTAATTTGCGGTTTCATCTTGTGAATAAATCAGTGTTCATGTCAGGTGAGTTAGTGGGGCCTTGATTCTACCATACATGCATTTATGCGTAAGATCGTATTTATATTGTCGCTAGGGCTGTACTCCATCTACCTGGTAACCCTCCTCATTTTGGTACAGTACTTTGCCTAAAATAATTGTGTTGTGCAGAATATTGAACTGAGCTACAACTAAAAAGGAGGGATAAGTAAAACACAATGTAAAAGTCACATTTAACAGAAATGGATGTGAATATGTTAATCTAGTATGAAAACGTAGTTGGCAAATGTTTTGTATATTTGCTGAATTGCTTGTTAAAATTGCTTGTGGTTAATTTGCTGCATGATGTATTATTTATGCTTGTCTTGCAAACATTAAATGGTCAAGGAAGTATACTTTCTGTGGATGAAAAGTCAGATTAAATGTCGAAATTGCTGAAGACGTGGAATAAATTCAATTAGTGAAACAAAAAGTCACCTACTTTTACTAACCATACATTTGATCAATTTCTGATATTCAAGTCACATTCGAGAAGCCAAATGTGAATTCATATTTGTAGAAGGGTTAATAAAAGTTAGTTGGAAACTACTAAACATGACACAATGTCCCCATGATGAACATTTGAACTTCCTGCTTCAGCACACAAGAGGAAACATCCAGTCTCTCATGCCTGGAACTTCTCATTCTGGCCTTAATCTGACATGCATACCCTTTCTTAACATTCAAACAGGAAAACAAAGCCTGTAGTAAATGCTTCAGTTTGTTAAAACACAACAAATCTATTTAACCCATGATAAAAGTAAAGAACATTTGTATTTATTGTATAGATTTTATTTTCAAATGAAATATTTCATAGGGACCTGATTATATTTTCTTAAAATCAAAAACTTATATCAGAATATTCATGGATGCATGCTTGCATTCTTTTCCACAGATGTTTGCCATTCTCAACTTGTACAATCCCCGTTTAAATCCCTGCCTTAATATTGCATTGGTGCACTCAGTCTGAGCTATATATAGATGCACACTGACTGAGCAAGGAGGGGGGGAGAATACCCCTATCCATGCCAGTAGGAAAGTCATTATTACAATTTGTCCTCTATATAGTGATGATGCTCTTACCTAAATCATTTTTTAAAGATGGATTATGAAACGTAATCTTTGTCCAAGGCATTCTATAGGTTCTATTGTATTGTGTGAAATCAAGTGATCAATTTGTGATACCGCCCCCCCCACCCACGCACACACAATGTGTATTTGCTACAAACTGATATGAATTTGTTTTATTTGTCTACTGTGACCCCTTATTCAAATCGATTTTTTTTCAATGATTGTCTACACAATCTACACGCCCTCTCGCATCTTAGCTATAAGAACCATCAGATTTGGTTCTTTATTTCTGTGTCCTGTGCACCCTGCATGGCCCCATATTTCTAAGAACTATGATGTTTTGTACATTTCAAATAGAAACAATATTATACGATGTCAGCATGTGTTGTGAAATGCAGAAGTGTGTTGAAATAGAATTGAAGTCTTCATTATTGTGCTCTAATTGTTAGAACCTGTTAAAAACACAATTGAATGGTCCTATGCATGCATTGGACTATTATATTCCAGATGTTTTTTGGAATATCATACCTGTTCGAGGTGATGTGAGTGCGGTTACCATGGTTCAATGTGCTTGGACTTGAAAGATGTTTTCAACCTGACCCCATGTTCAACTCCCAACGTGGAGCGAATCCAAAGCCAAAGTCTTGTTTGATTTGGTGTAGTGTTTGGGTGGAGCCTTTTGTTGTCATAACTGCCCCATAGGTCTCTCCAATGCAGATACTAAACAAAAGCAAATGGGCTTTTCTTTTTTTCTTTTTCGTACCCGACGCTGTGTTGCTCTGTGTCTCCATGGTACCTGCTGTGTTTCTGTAACTCGTGTACATGCAGCGGGGAGGGGTACCACACCGCGTGGTACTTCCCAGCTGGCGCCTCGGTTCACTTTTGGGAGCCGTCGTCTGACTCTTTCTTCGTCGGACACGGTCCAAAGTTACCACCTATACATTCCATCCCGTTCCTCCATCCCTCAGCCCCGATAGGTTTACCGTGTGGAGAATGTGACTTGTGGCTCGTGTCCCCCCCCCCCCGTGCTGTGACGGCTCCTTTGTTTCGGCTCCTTTGGGCGGGAAGGGGTTAAAAGGAGATGCGATAGATGGGTCTGATGCATTTACATGTGATGTAAGTTCAAATGTGATGACCCAGGGAAAACCCACAGAGTGCCCCCTGCTGTGTTGCGTTTTCCCTACCTGTGCTATGGTATGCCTTAAAAAAAAAAAAGAGCTGTATTGGTGTTTCTCTTGTTGCAGTAAACCATTTGATTTAAAAGCCGACTGCTCGTATGACATACTGAGTTGTATGCTTGTGCCTCATTAATAAACCTGTATGAGAAAGTGGTGTGGGGCGAGTCATGATATTCTTTCTCTGCACTTTAAGTCTCTTTTTTTGTTTGTTTTGGCAATGCATGTTATGTATGTGTATGTATGTATGTTATGGATCATATGTCTTGTATACGGCCAATGGGGAACTGTGGCTATTGAAATCACTGTTGGAATATCACGGGTTTGGTGATGGGGGAACGTTGTTGATTGTCTTGCCTAAGCCCACCCTATTGTTTCGTCCTCAAATCTAATATTCTACTGTCTAGACTGTTAAAAAAATAAACAATGTGTTGGATTGATAGATAAATAGATAGATTTACTCCCCCACCAGAATAGATTTAGGATCTCCACCAGGTTACCCTGAAATGCAGCAGAATGCAGGAAATCACATCTATGATATTAAAATCCCCAATACCCCCCCAACCCCACCCCCCCCCCCCCCCCTTCCTAGGGGCTGAGCCCCCCCAAAAGTTAGAACCTAGATTCGCCCTGACTTGACTTTATAGATGGCAGTTTATCATCTCAGAAATCAATTTATTCACACGAAATAAGTTAAAATCCAGGAAAGAGATATATTTACAAATCTTACATATTTGTACATGTGTGACTGCATCTGAGTACAGGATAACATGTGCAACGTTGAATTCACTTTTCCAATGCATGCAACCACAATGCATGAAAAAACGAGGCATACGAGTGAGATCGAAAACAAAAAAAACACTTTCGAAGCAACGTAGGTCCATTATTCCATTGTCGTTATTAGTGATATGACCGCATGTGTCACGTCGTTGCAACAATGTGATAGTTGCAATTGGTGGACGACGTGAGAGAATCCCACTCATTGCAGACAGCTCCATCAACCCCGTGGTCCGCCTACAAGGCGTGGTGTTGTATCCCATTTCCTCAAGTATTTCATTAGAGGGGGAATCCTGAACCAGCATCTATGGCCGAACTCCGGGGTAAGTAGCGTCTGCACTGATACGGAAAGCGTTATGAGCGGTTAGTAAGAGTGCATTGCAATGTAATGAAGCCAGTGTATTGTCGATAGTGTTTCCCCTTCGGTGTATCATTGGAAAATCGTCCGATCTCAGAGACAACAGTCTGGCAGCCCTGCGATGGTGGCTGAGTGGAGACGGAGAGCCAGTCAATGACCGGCTGTTTGACGATCAAAATATCACACGCCGGGGTGTTTTACTCGCGGTTATTGAAGGAATAAGCGAAGCACCGAATGCATGGCAAGCACACGCGTTAAGTGGCTGCGTGAACGCGGCGTGACTGAGTGAATTAGCGTGCGTTTGTTTCGGTTGTTGCATGGATGTGTTAGCATCGCCCGGTGGATGCACATTCCATCATGAGGCACATTCAGCCAGATCTCCTCGTCAACTTCTCCTCATAGCAGCAGGGTTATAAATACAGCACGTCCTCCCCGTAGAGCTTCGTTTAGACCTGTATGTGTTTCTGTGCCTGGCTTCGCTGAGCCGTTAGCTGTATCTTGTCCTGGCCTAGCAGTCTCATCTTTAATTGTAGCTAATCGCAGTTTCAAGTGTATCCATTCCGTCCCCATCCAAAAGCAGACATATACCACAGATCCATCAAAACTGCGATTGCATAGTAGAACCTCACCAAAGACG
Organism: Urophycis cirrata; assembly: GCA_027123175.1. Lineage (NCBI taxonomy): Eukaryota > Metazoa > Chordata > Actinopteri > Gadiformes > Phycidae > Urophycis > Urophycis cirrata. The sequence continues at coordinate 14,298,444 of JAOPUH010000025.1, forward strand.
ATGAGGATCTTGATGTTGATCTATAAATGTAACCTTTAATATGCTCTTCATCAACTAATAATGCATCAATAATACATTAGATATCATCCCACCAAGAGTCATTGGATTTGCTAAGGTCACGGGCACAGAGTGCTTTTCGATTGTAAAATTGGTTAGAAATATAGGATAGAAATGGGAGATGGAAGATTGCCATCCTATCCTTAACGATGATGTTGAGTCGGACCCAGGCTAAACTCTTTCTGCCGACGAGTTTATCAACGCGTGTGACCCTCTAGCGGCGTAGGTAGGTTTTAAAACCCCTTCTTGTGTGAAAAGCTTCCAACAATTGCCTGTCTACAGGGGGCCTATGCACACTTGAATAGCCTGCTTCACAAAGGGTTGACAAAAGCTATAGAAGGTATGCATCATTAAAAAGCACAGACAATCCTGGTATAACCAAAATATTGTTTTTCCTTGCAGGGAGGCTGACACCATGGTTTATACAGCAACACTGTGCTAGTGATTGATCAACTGATCATTGAATTGATCATCACCATACAATTGATGTATTACAGGTGATGTATTGCTTTATTTGGTTAAATTCTATATTTAAGATAAAAAAACAAAAAAAACAACGCTTTACATTAACTATACGATATGATATCGGAATTTATGAATCTATATTTATGTTGAGCTCAAGTACACCCAGCATCAGTCGAGAAACTTTTGACTCGGTGTGAAAAAAGGCCCAGAAGTTCTGATGGCGCAGTGTACTCTCCAGAGGACAACTCTAATCAGCGTGGCTCCGGCCGTGTGTGTTTTAACACACTCCACTGATGTGGAGAGCGATGGGGAACGATGGTCCGCCCTGACTCTAACCTCTGGCAACGAGCCGTCAGGCTGTTTAGAACGCATGGGTGTGTGCATGTGTTTAAAACAAAGTGGCTTGTTTGCTTCACAGGGTCTCGTGAACAATCGGAACAGCAGTGATGCCGCCCCCATCCGACATTGTGAAGGTTGCCATTGAATGGCCGGGGGCCAACGCGCAACTTATTGAGATCGACCAGGTCTGCACTTGTTCACTGCCATGCTTATAAAATGCCTCAAGTAACCCCCTTTTGGAGTCAGCCGGTTGAATAATTACTCGGGAGTCTTGTAGACTGAGGTTTTTTTTTTTTTAAATGGTTTTTAAGCATCCGTTAAAGCCAACGCTGTCAGAAGAACAAAACAATGTCTGGTCTTTTATTGCAGTTGAAAGTGGAAAACCTGATGTCGACAAGCCGACTGCGGTTGCTATTTCAGACAGCACAGATGAACTGCGGATTGTATTGACGCAAACTCTCTCACCGTTGTGGGTCTATGTGTGCTTCCGAGTGATCTTGATGAGTTATTGTGTTATGTCCTGGCTTGTTCTGTGCGTGCACCCTTTCAATGCATTTCCCATGACCATACCGTATTTTGTGTGTTTGCAGAAAAAACCTTTGTCCTCAATTGTAAGGGAAGTATGTGATGGGTGAGTACCACTCTTTTCAAATAGATTTTGTTGTAAATGTGTCCAAGAGTAATACTCTAGGAAATATAATCACCATGCTTAATAAAGTGAACCAGACAGACCAGAATAACAACAAATACAACTTTTTCTAAAAGCATTTTTCATGGTCTGTGTAATGAAGAAAAACACTTTTTTTTCGTAAAGACATCCCGTGTTCCCAGGAATGTCCTCTCTTGTGTCTAAAGAAGCATTGTCCTTGGTGTTCCTTAATGCTCAATGTTCTCGGGAGCGGAGTGGCCCTCCAGACCGTCCCTGAGTCTGTTCCGCTGCAACCCAACGCAAATTTGTCTCTTCAATCAGACAATCAATTTCCATTGCGTTTGCTGGCGTTCTCCCTCCCGGCGGAGCAGCTTTCCCTCCGTACACACGCAGAACGCCTACTCCTCGTGTCCTCTCTCTCCACGAATCCTCCATCTGCCGTAACGAATAGACCTTCTGGAGGAGCCGCCGCTAGATTTGAAATCTTTTTTTTTTGTTTTTTTTTTTTTACCACGCATGTAGGCCTACTGTTTGTAAGTGTGTGGAAAATGTATGTGGGGTGAAAAACAGCCTTGCCACATTCTGTTTGGAGGAACATGCGTCTGAAAAGAACCAATAATAATAATAATGATAATCTTGCCCATGGCCTTGACCACCGTGTGAGCCGCCTCTCGTTTGTCCCTCTCGCTCTCCCTGTCCGTCCGCAGGTGGTCGCTGTCCGGCGCGGAGCAGTTTGCGCTGCGCTACGCTGACGGCCCTCAGCTCTACATCACAGAGCAGGTCAGCCCCCTCTGCCTCTGCCTGGCGCTGAGACGACTGCCCTGGGGTTTCCCCCCCGAGTTTGACTGTTTCAGACTGCTGACCCCTTTCTTCTGTTTGTTTTTTTGTCTTGTAGAGTCGTTGTGACATCAAGAACGGAACCATCCTGCGCTTGGCAATTTCTCCTGTAAGAGACTTTTCTTTCTTGTTGCTCATTTGTCTGAGTGTCGGTGCGTTAAACGTTGCTTTGTATTGTATGTCGCGAGTTCAAAAACGGTTCAAAGTCACAAACGCATCTTTGCGAGCCGCTGGGGTTTACAGCAGTCGGCATCCTCGTCACACTTTTTCTTTGTAAGCACACTGATCTCACAGAAAGCTTTTGTAAAAAAAAAAAAAAAAGCACATCTCCTTGCGCGACTCAATTCTTTCGGGGCGAACAAAGCGGCAACAAAACCCATTGTGCTGACCGCTGTAACCGGGCCTTGTGCCTGGACGTACCCCACCAGGCCCGTGCGGCCCGTCAGCTCCTGGAGAGGATCCAGTCCCACGGCATCGACGCGCGCCTGGAGGCCCTGAAGGAGCTGGCCAAGCTGTCCGCCGACCCCACGTTCGCTGCCGAGTTCATCACCATGGAGGGAATCGGCACGCTGGCCCGGCTGGTGGAGAGCGGCACTCAGTGAGTCTTTTAAGGCGTCCTCCCTACTGTTGCGGTGTGTTTCGTGGGGGGGGGGGGGGGGGAGTGTGTTTTTGGGGGTTGGTGGGGTTGGGGTTGGTGTGTGTGTGGGGTGAAGGGGGGATGTTTGTGTGGGGTGGGTTGTGTGGAGGAGCGAAGCGGAACAATG
>JAOPUH010000025.1:14324966-14335087 GCA_027123175.1 Urophycis cirrata
GTGTGTGTGAGAGAGAGAGAGAGAGAGAGAGAGAGAGAGAGAGAGAGAGAGAGAGAGAGAGAGAGAGAGAGAGAGCAAGAGGAGGTTGCCATGGCAACACTGGGAGGCTGTTGCTTTTATTGGAGAGAGGACTCCTCGTCCGTCTCTCCCTCCGTCCCCCCCCGCTCCTGTCTCACCCCCCGATGTCCCCCGCTACTGTCTCACCTCGCGATGTGCGCACATTTCGGAAAGATCCGCAGGATCCGCTCAGATCACACGTGAAAACCACGATTCTGCTTCTCACACACAAGTCTTTTCTGATGAAGGCTGCAGATGTTACTCTGTGTGGTTCAGGGCGGTGTGCAGTGATTATGCATCTACCTATGAGCAGGACATATGCATTGACTGTTGCAGAAATAATCAGACACACTGGACGTGTGCAACACATCATGCTGGAAAAAAAGATTGAAAATTCAATGCAGATCGCCGGACCGTTTCTTTGTCACTAGTAATGCAATTACTGGTTGCCTGTGCGTGTTTCTGATAAGCCCTGGTTTTAGATCCCAATCCATGGGAGATAGCGAACAGTGAGACATTCATCACACTAAGATTCTAAGCTCCATTTAAATGCATGAAATGGCACGGTGGGAGGGTGCTGTTTTCACACTGCTGCACTAAATGAGCCCATTACTTTGGATTGATTCAATATAAAAAGTCACTATATTACATTGTTTCCCTTAGCCAGTGAAGCCATGAGACTTACTGCATTTAAATTCTGTTCACAGGTGGAGTCTTCCTGAGCTAGAACGGGAAAAGCTCAAGGACTTATGCAACCCTCCCACATCATAGCTATGTGTGTGTGTGTGTGTGTGTGTGTGTGTGTGTGTGTGTGTGTGTGTATGTGTGTGTGTATGTGTGTGTGCGTATGTGTGTGCATGCCTGCGTGCCTGCCTGCATGTGAGTGTGTACACACTAAAAGATGGCTGAGAGGAAAATGATTGAGAATTTGCTGCCATGGCGACAAGCCCAGCAGTATCTAATAGCAACGGGTTATTCTTGCAACGGGAAAGAGATAGATCGAGAGGTGGCCACAAAAGGGACCGGCAGACAGATATATTGAAATGGAGAAACTAGCGTTAACCAACAGGGGACTTATCAATGACAGCGAGAGATAATGACACAGGATATAAGTATGTGGCAAGCAATTTGCATATGATTCCTCCCTTTGATCCCCTTATCTTACAGTAGGTGTAGGTCTATGCGCAGAATGACATCACGGCTTCCTTTAACACCACGAATGACTCAGAGCCAGGGAAAAGACACTAATAAGGCTATGCAATATGTAACGTTTTCCCCAGATCATTCTGCTCAGCTTCCCTCTGAGAAGAGCATGAAGAAAGATATGGTATTGTTAATGGCAAACAGTATACCCATAGCCATATCTCATAGAAGTATATATATATATATACTTCTATGAGATATGGCTATACACACACACACACACACACACACACACACACACACACACACACACACACACACACACAGAGAGAAAGAGAGTCTGGACATAGAAAATAGAGAGGAATTAGACTAGATCATTGAAACAATTTTGTAGTTCAAGCTTAGAAACGTGTGTTAATACATGGACACATTTGATGATGCATCGATTTGGAGGAGATGTCACGGAGGGAGAACTACATGCATCTCCACTCCCTTCAGTCTTGTTTTTACACGGAATGATGCTCGCTATAGCCAACTGACACCATCTGCTGGCCAGCCCTATTATTGTATCATATATTACTTTCGATGTCAGATGATTGTGACAATGTTTTGAATAACCCTGCCTCCACCCCAGCTCACACATACGGCTCTCAATGTTTTCCGTTACCTAGTCCGTCATTTATTTGAAAATCTTACCAACTCAATAGACCAATTTAAACCAACAACCATCTAACTTTCACATAGGTCTACCAGGCAAATTCAAATTGATGTACATATAATTGTTATTCTAGGCTGTGCAATGAAACAGTGGACCTTAGAAACTGGGCCAAGATGCCAGTGAAGCATCTGAAAGAACCACCTGATCGGCTGTAGGTTTTAGCATACATTAAAATCATTAACTATTTAAAAAAAAAAAAAAAGCCTATCGCATGCGACACACATCTTTTCCATCAAACAACAATCGTTTCAATGAACTGGAAGACCAAAGCGGAACCAACAGAATGATCCCAGGAGCGATAGGATCTACTTAAATACTTGTTTCACACCTCAACATGGACAAAATGTATTTTTCAATATTCACCGGTAGGATCAGACGACGCCTGGCTCCGCGATTTAAACACAATGTAACAAAACGAACAAAGACTCATCAAAGGTCATGTCTTTGGCGTTGTATGACAAGGACAGAGAAGGACAACGCGGGCGGCTTCAGTGAAAGTTGTGTGACGTGAATAGACTGGAAACATCAGAACAGCATCAAGGCAGTAAAAAGTGTTCATTAGTGATAAGGCAGGCAGCAAAACACTTAACACCGACGAAGCAAACACCAGTATCGCCCATGCTGACATGCTAACATCAACATTTTATGCTGCGTCGGCAAACCTAACGTTGACCCGGCCCAGCGAGTTAAACATACGTCATCGGACCCGTTATTCATTGGGTAACATAATTCGTAAATTCATGCCAGGTCGATGTTAGGTGTAACCTTGGCCTTTGAGTGGCGCAGCGTGAATTTTATCATTGAAACGAAAAGCAAATATTTTTGCTCAATCCAATTCTGAGGTTGCATTTTTGGCGTTATCTGCAGAAGAAACTGCTTACGTAGCCTACACATTATATCTAAAAATCATTACATAGACTTAAGACTTACAAGTTTAGAAACCAATTCCAAGTATAAAAGAAAATCAATTTAGGTCTCTTCTTCTTCATATTTTGGTTAGTAATATCTTCTAAATTGAACAAAATATAAAATTAACAATATATATAGAGCAAATACCAAATTGTAGATATATTTACATTTCTACAATCTAGAATGGTGCATTCTGGAAAGAGAAAGCAGAAAGAATTTATTCATTATTGGTGACATTTGTTGCAGGAGTGGGAATAAGTCACAAGGAGTTTGGAGGCTGGTTAGTTAGTCCTTTGGGAACGTTTAGAGCCACATAGTGTACATGTATGTTATGAATCAGAGTACCATAATAAGGGTAAAGGTAAAGGGCCATTTAGCAGATGCTTTTGTCCAAAGCGACTTACAATCAGTACATTTGTGGGATTCGACATGTGGACAGTTGGAGGTGGGGGATCAAGGGGATCAAACCGCCGACCCTAGGGTTAGTGGACGAACCGTTCTCTCCACCCACTCTATCCACTGAGCTACTGCTGCCTCAAGTGTTGCCCTAAGTGTGATTCAGTAGGACTCCTTCACACCTTTTTCGATGGTTTGGATGTCTATAAACCATCTTCATCATTTCCCATTCATAATCTTGCAAACAGTTGAGAAAAACAATAAGATTGTGGGTTCAAGCCTGGTTGAAGACCTTCCTTGTGGGGTTTGCATGCATCAGCCTGTGCTCACCTGGGTCTCCTTTGGGTGCTTTGCTGTCCTTTCCCTTCCCAAAACAAGCATGTTGCACTGCTGAACCTCTGGACTACTTGGCAGACCAAACTCAACACAGAAATGCAACTGTGATTTACTCATGTGGTGGAATGCATTGCAGCACTCGCCTTGATTTCACTTGTGACGGTCAGATTAAGATGTCTTTGGAGGACGTTGGGAGGTTATCTATGTTTTTGACTTAGCTAATGGAATGCTGGACATGACCAAACAAATGCACGATATTGTGTGCAGATATGAAGTGGTGCCCAGGTGTATATAAGGCAGTCCCTTTCCCTTAGAAAGTTGTACAGAGGCACCATGGGCAAGCTACTCATCTTCGTTGGTAAGTGAGGAACATGGTTCGAAATGGGCTTCACCGCTCAAGACTTTTAAGCTTTTCACTTAATCTTAACACTTCACCCCTCTGCCCTATCTCTCTCTCTCTCTCTCTCTCAGGTCTGGCTCTCCTGCTGCACGTGCAGCTAGGTAAGTTATTCAAACTCTCAGTCCACCGATGACTTGGTGATGCAAAATGTACATGAAAATCAGAGCACAGCTGAACTCTGAGCTCCAAACTAAAGTTTGACTGTGTGCCCTGTCTTCTAGGATCGTCTTACATCCTCTCCTGTTATTTCACTAACTGGGGACAGTACCGTCCTGGAGCAGGGAAGTATTTCCCCACCAACGTGGACCCATGTCTCTGCGACCACCTGATCTACGCCTTCGCTGGAATGGACGGCAACATGATCAAGACCTACGAGTGGGATGATGAGAAGCTCTATGGACAGTTCCAGGCCCTCAAGACCCAGTGAGTTGGCACTAAATATAGAATGAAGAATAAATAAAATCACAGAATGTAGACAACATTCTATCTTACTGTGTTTGCGAGAGGAGTTGATGAAACCAGCTTAGACTCAGACTCAATAGAAAAATGTTTAAAGCCAGAATGAAAACATAATAATACTTCAGGAGATGCAAATTAATCAAATGCATCTTTCTTTTTTTGCTTCCAGGAACAGCAAACTGAAGACCCTGCTGGCCATTGGTGGATGGAACTTTGGCACTGCCAAGTGAGTATAAAACATATTTAAGATTTCATCCTATACAAGAAACAAGTACCAGTCAGCTGACTGTGATATGGCCTCTCCCCAGATTCACCGCCATGGTCTCCAGCCCTGCCAACCGCCAGACCTTCATCACCAGTGTGATCAAGTTCCTGCGTCAGTATCAGTTTGATGGTCTGGATATTGACTGGGAGTACCCTGGATCTCGTGGCTCCCCAGCTCAGGATAAGGAGCGCTACACCGTTCTGGTCCAGGTCAGACATCACGCCCATTTAAAACCATGTACTCAACTGCCAGCTGGGTATAAGCAGTTTATCATTTGTACTGTTTCATCCTCAAAATCAGGGTACATTATTCATTTGCCATAATGATGAATTGAATCACACTGACACAGTGTGACACACTGTGTTCCTAACAATCCATGCATCCATATCTGACCCCTCTTCCTTCCTCTACAGGAGCTGATGAGCGCCTTCGAGCAGGAGGGCAAGACGACCAGCCGTCCTCGTCTGATGCTGACTGCTGCTGTCTCTGCCGGAAAGGGAACCATCGACTCTGGATACCAGATTGCTGCCATCGGAGCGTGAGTATTTAGTTATAATGAGGGCTCGGGATGGGGGTCACTTCAGAGAGCTTCTCCCAGCTCTGGAAGGTATTCATGACAGGCTTTGTTGATAATGTTTCATGCCAGTGTCCTGGATTACTTCCACGTGATGACCTATGACTTCCATGGCTCCTGGGAGCACAATGTTGGAGAGAACAGCCCCCTGTACAAAGGCCCAGCTGACCAGGGTTCCCTCATCTACTTCAATGTGGTAAGTGAAGGGTTCTCTCTTAATAACAAGAACAATAACATATTACAGCCATACCTGGGAACACCTTTGGACCATTAACAGCAGTAGGATCAGGATTTGACACCGGTTTGTTTCCCCCCACTGTAGGACTATGCCATGAACTACTGGAAAAGCAATGGTGCCCCCGCCGAGAAGCTGCTGGTTGGATTCCCCACCTATGGCCACACCTTCCACCTGGCATCATCCAACACCGCTGTGGGAGCCCCCGCTAGTGGTCCTGGACCTGCTGGACCCTTCACCCGCCAGGCTGGCTTCTGGGCCTACTATGAGGTATTTTTTATTTGCTATGACTTTTTAGTGTGCCTGTGTCTATTTTGTTTGTTTGAAATGTGTGGATTTGCACAGTATGACAAGGAGGTAAGGAATGACACCTCTGAAATGTCTTTTATATTGTCCCCTCCCTTCAGATCTGCACTTTCCTGAAGCAAGGAGCCACCCAGGCCTGGGACTCCATCCAGGATGTGCCCTATGCCTTCAACAGCCAGAATGTCTGGGTTGGATACGACAACGTCAAGAGCTTCCAGATCAAGGTATGCATATAGGTATAGACATATACCTTTTATATATGTAATGGAAAGTGAGGGGTCCTAACAATCAACCATATCCATCTCTTCCATCGTACAGCTCCAGTGGCTGAAGAAGAGCGGCTTCGGAGGAGCTATGGTTTGGAGTTTGGACCTGGATGATTTCAGCGGCACTTTCTGTGGCCAGGGGAGATACCCTCTGATCAACACCATCAAGACCAGCCTTGGAACCGGAGCTGGTAATACATGCAGTCACACACACACAGCGGCAGTAGCTCAGTGGATAGAGAAGGTGGACAGAGCGGGTCGTCCACTAATTGTAGGGTCGGTGGTTCGATCCCCTTGATCCCCCTCCTCCAACCGTCCACATGTCAAACCCCACAAATGTACTGATTGTAAGTTGCATTGGACAAAAGTGTCTGCTAAATGCCCCTTTACACACACACACTTGAGCAATATCTTTTGATATATTTTCAACAGAGCATTGCCATTTCCTGACCAAGCTAACCATTGGCCTGTGGCCTTTCTAAACAGGCTGCGCCTCTCGCACTGAGCCCCTGGCCCCAGTCGCCCCCACCGCACACGCTCAGCCCAAGCCTGATGCTGGCGGCAGTGGAGGAGGCAGCAGCAGCGGAGGTTCTGGATTCTGCGCCGGCAAGGCCAACGGACTCTACCCTGACCCCACCAACAAGAACCACTTCTATGAGTGCAGCCAGGGAAATACCTACCCACAGCACTGTGCTGCTGGCCTGGTGTTCGACACCAGCTGCAATTGTTGTAACTGGGCTTAAACTGAGTTCCTAAAAGGAACGCACACCACATGCAGTCATGACGTGAGAACCCAAGTCAAAATGGTTCTGTTTAGGAATGTCATCAAAAAATAAATGGAGCATTTAAAACATCTCTTGTCATACTGATATATTTGTCCTGAATGATTCAGGTTTCACATCATGCTGACAAGAGGGAAATACCAATCATATCTCATGAATATTGTGGAAAAATGGGAGTGGGATGATGTTTGGACTCCTGCGAGTCTGTAGAGGTAATTTGCTGTGCTTTGAAATGGGTTTGAAATTTGGCTAGGTTTAGGGTTAGGGTTAAAAAAGGGGTGTTGGTATCCCCTTAACCCCTTTCTTAACCCTGACCCTGACCAGAACCCTAATTCTAACCTCAACCCTAACCCTACCCTAGACAATCATTTTCACCCAAACCCGTTTAGAACATCACATGAAATTACATCTACAGACTCCCGGGAGTCCAAAAATCCCACTCCCATCTTCCCACAACCTTCCGTTCTTGAGATATTTTGCTTTTAACCCCTCCAAACCCTAACGCTAATGCTAACCCACAAGCTTTGGACTCCAGAGAGTCTGTAGATGACATTTGGTGGGAAAAAGAATTGGCTAGGGTTGGGTTAGGGTTGGGGTTAAAAAAAGGGGTGTTTGTAAGGTATCCTCAAGTTTCAGCCAGATATCTCAAAAACTAAAGCTCATGGGTTAGCATTCACATTTGTTTCACCTGATATGAATCCATGTCGGCTAAAGTAAAAAAATATATAGGCCTACAGTATATTCAACCATTTGGTCTGAACCAGGGAAGAAGGTAAATCCTTGCATTTGCTCTCCTCCTCACTGTTTTCAATGAGATCACAATGACCCATTAATGTGATCTATCCGTCCATGGGTCCCATATGGTAGCACGGTGACCGTCCTCACCACATGACCTCACATTGTGTTTCGCTGCACGGACCAGTCTAGACCTCCAGCCGCCCACAATGATTTCCTGAATTTACAATGTAATCCGGGCCAAGCAGGGACTGCGGTGTAGTAGATGACGTAAAACACAGGGCACCGCTGGTAATAATAAAGTTAACATTATTAAACTAATGTGTGAGATGTTTTCAGATCTTCAACACACACTGTTATTACAATAAAATGTCACTTGTAAGGAGTGCGCTTTTAACTATGAGGATTAAATGCTTAACTCAATAAGCAACCAACAAGAATAGAATCCAGTGAAGTTAGGTTTACTGAAGGTACAACACATCACAATGAACCGAGATGGTCCGTGCAGGAGCATCTAACGCGAAGTAAGAAAAGCATCGTCTTGTTATTCCGCCCTCCTGTGGTGAGCCTACACGCCCTACAGTCTTGCTCCACCTTGCGGCCCCGCGTCTGTCAATCAGCGAAATGATGACATCACTGTTACAATCTAGCTCCATCTTGTGGTCATGAAACTGTAATAGGCCTACAGCGTGTCGTCGTTGTCATCCCATCTTGAATTTAATTAGTAGCAAAAACTTAATCTGCTTCATTGGTTTCTGTATTGTCATTCGTTCTTAGATTATACAAAATATGATACAAATAAAAGCCAAATACCTTTTTCAACATGAGGAGTTAGAGTCATATACTGCTTACATCATATTGTAGAATATTGACTGTCGACTATAATGAATTGCCTCATAAGATACAGACTGTGAGGTGCACCTGGTTCTGATGGGCCATGACGACCCTGTGCAGTTCTTGGTGTGCTGGCCACATCTTAAACACAGGGAAGGTGATAAGCAAAACAGCTGAGAATTATATTTTGAGCATGAATAGTACATTCTGTAGTGGTCACATTTGTTGTCCAAGAGACAGAGATCATACATCTAAAACTTTGAAGCTAAATCGAGTGATCTTGCCGTTTTGGAGATAAAGATATCTAACAGATATGAATGTGTCCATCCTCCCCAAGAACAATCTGTGATAACGGTTTTTGTAACAATGAAAATATTTCACCTCTGGTGTTTTTCCACGGTGCCCTGGCCTTAGCTGAGGTCATTGTTGTTTGCATAAGATGTGGGCCTATATCCATTGAGGATACCATGATGTTATTCTGTGTCATTTACTTTTTAACACTGTTACGATTAAACATTTGTGATATCACATCCCACAACCATGAGTGTGGCGGTTATTGCAGAAATAGACTCAATAACAGCTGTTAAACCACAACAAGAGTATTCACCAGCAGAGTTGATTGGCTACAGGAGTTGATCAGCTCCACAAACCTACAAAGCATTACATCAGTCAGGCTCGAGCCCATACCAATCTTTATGTATCGTCTTTGTCCAGAGCCCTATTGTACAATACCTTGGACACAGTCAATGCTCAATTCATACAGAGGTTTGATCAAGTCGGATTCCATAAGCCTGCAGCATCTTGACAATGTGCTGCTACGCGGGGTCTGGAGGCTTATTACACATATCAAACAAGCTCAGATGTTCCCAGCATTCTTTGGGAAATGAGGCCAAAGGTGAGAGGTCTCCTGGTGAGTCCGGTGGAGGCTTTAGTAAGGCATCTATCTGCTGGTCTTCTGTACAATGGCTGAGAGGAGGTTCAGTGCCCTGCGTAGGCTTCAGACATGACTTCGATCACTGTGGTACTGCAGGTTGTGCATGGGATTTTATTCTTCAAATAGACAGATTTACATTTTTTTTATTTATTTCATTTGGATTTAAACTGTACATTCTAAATATTGTAAGCCATCAATTGTACAGCTTGTCATTGTTTAAAATAGTTGCATACAATCATGTTTTCTATTGCAATGGTTTCCATTGATGCTTTGGGTTCAATTGTGCTAAATAAGCACACTGGAGCTCTTGTCGTAATTATTGTGTATTTACATATCCAAACCAGCATTTGTACACACTCAGCCAGCATGTGTTAATCTATTTTGTTTCATTTGATTATGAGATTCTCTGCAAAAAGGTCTTGATGACAATGTGGTGGTATACCTAAAGTCAAAGGTTGGGAATCACTAATCCATGACATAATGAGAACAATATGTTTGACTCTATTATCTCAAACATTCATATTACTATTATTATAAATGACAGAATAAAATACACGTGTATATGTATCCATATTCTATAAAGTAGCTGCAGTTAATACTATTTATCTGCTTTTACGGTGACTTTAAGAACAGCCTAGGCTATACCAGACGTTTTATGAATAGGGCCTACAGAATCGTTGTTAACGCTACACTAGGACCACGTTTACACATAGCAGGGTATTCTGGAAAACGGCTATTTTCTCCTCCTCGTTTGTGAAAATAATTGTGTTTA